>CAOGCB010311824.1:0-17618 GCA_948266635.1 Cnidoscolus chayamansa
GACTCACCTTCTTCACTTTCAAAACCTTACTTTTCTCACTCCAATTGTTCCCAAATTTTGCACACAACTTAACCATTCAACATTCAAGCTTCCTTTCAAATTTCAGCTTATTCTAAGTTCATTTGGGTAACTTTTTACTCAACTAAATTCAATTGTCAATATCTTATCTCAATTGGCAACCTCTCATGCATTTCAACCCCTTCTTCCCATTTCTTTAGGTGATTTAGGCCTCAACCACTTTTCTAAGGTGATATCCCATGCATTCAATTGTTCTCTCGCAATCCCAAGTCATTGGAACTCATTTTAGGTACTCAAAGTGGCCATTTTTCAGAACTTGCAAGTTGCTGCAATTCTCCGAAACAGACAGACTTGGCATGGTCTGTTCATTCAAAAATTTCATGCTTCAAACAATTTAATCTCACAAAATGGTCTTCTACACATTTGTAAGGGACATTCTAAGCTTTCTATTGGTACCAAATTCATGAGATTTGGACTTCATTTGGCCACCTTAAACAGTGCCCCGATTTTACTGTTCATGCAAGCCCTAATTTCCAGATTTCACCCTTGATTGCTTCTACCATTTCTTAAACTTAGGACACTTTGGTTCATGTCCATAGATTAGGTTTTCATTATCCTAACTTGTTTCACAGATTTGGGTTTGAGGTAAAGTCTTTAACCTTAACATTCATTTTACCCAAGAGCTAATTATGAAGAGCCTTAGAGATTAGAAAGGATGTGTAGAACTAACCTTTTGGAAGATCTCTCCCTTCTCCCTTTTCTTTCCCTTCTTTCTTTCCTTTCCTTCCTTCCCTCTCTCTCCCGTGGCTCTCCCTCTTGGCTGCTGGAAGTGGGTTCTTTTTGTGTTAAGAGTGAAGCATTTGCCCCTTTTTATAGTCATTCTCCTCCCAAATGACCTTTTTGCCCTTCCTTTCCCTTTTCTTTCCATCTCAATCCTTTATCTCTATTTTCTATTTCTATTTTCATTTATTCCACATTTTGCTTTTGTATTTTCATTTAAATTCCTCATTTAATTAATTCTACTCACCTATGACTCAATATTTGAATCATTGTGGTTCCGCCCAACCGACATATAAATGAAATGCATGAGACTACCCGGCCCACCGTTCGGATGTTACATGTTTTGCATTATCTTTAGACTTGAGATCATTAAGGATACCTTAAGTATATAAAGTATACTTTAAACAAAGGCTCGATGCTTCGTTTATATGAAATATCCATAGATGAAGAATTGAGTATAATGATAATACTTGAAGGAAATTGAGTGATCAATAAAGGATTCACCGACCTCGAATAAAGTAGGGATTTTATTATGTTGGAAACTTGAAAAGAAATCTTTGGCCAGAGTAGAGTCCTAACATGGGTATGACTCATGTGGCTCGATTAGAATAGTGATTCTAATCATCTGACGAGTTTACAACCATTAAACTATGGACACAAAGAGTCATATTCAATAGAGAGATTGAATTTGATGGTAAAAGGACATATTACACTGTGGCCGTATATGGAAGGATATTATGGTTAAACCACATATGACTTTCAAACATATTGGGGGTCATGATGCACTGCGTAATGCCGTTCATGATCTGTGCATATAATAAATTCATTAAAATTGAATTTATGATTTAAAGATATTTAAATCAAATATGTGTCGCCATAGTGGGCTGGAATCTCAATGGGTCATATATATAGGAAACACATGCTTGGATAAAAAAGAACAAGTTTAATTGATATAAGAGGTCATTAGGCCTATTCATGAGATGAGTTGGGCCCTTTTGAAAGTAAGGAAGGAGTAATACAAATGGGTTAAAATATAAGACCTATTAGGGTTTAAGTGTTAGGCCTCCTTAATGAGATTAAACAGGCCTAGCCTGCATTAAACTGAAACCTAATATCCTTAGATTAAAGTTTGGGCCAACCACCTATATAAGATCATTAAGTGGCCAACCAAAGCAAGTAGTTCAATCAATTAAAAGATAGATCACAAGTCGTGATTGCCTCCCACTCTTGGAATCCCTAGCCGTCGCCACCTTTCTCTTTCTCTTTCCTTGCCATCACCTTCCACATAGCAAGTGGAGTCGATTTGCACTTGTTCTCTACCCCTTAGAGGTTTTAAGCAAGCATTCTTTGTGTGGATCAACGTTGAAGGTGATCTTGGAAAGGATTACGGTGGTTTACTACAACTTGGCAACGAATGAAAAAGCAAAGGACGAGGGTGTTCCACCAATTCCATGTAAGTTTCGGTAAACTCCCTTGAAATACATGAATAATGAACATGCCAAACTATAGAGAGTCTAAATAAAGTGTGCCACTTTATGTCTAATTATGCATGTGATTAAATAAAACATATTAAACTGTTATCATATATTAAAATAACCAAAGATAAATAAAAGATTTCCATGTTTATATTAAGATACTTATATTACATTTCACCTATTCTAATTAACTAATACCATTTATAATCCTATCTATCCACTATACTTGTGTACATGCCAAAAATTATCAAAATGTATAATAATAATGAACATACCAACTATGATGGGTCACTCCTCTACAAATCTTTACGTCTCGTATCTTATCCCTACTTCTTGGGACCTATGTGAGGTAAAAACCAACACGCTGAGCTTATGCTCAGTGGTTGTATATATATAAAAAAAAACTTATATATATCTAAACATGACATAGCAATTTCTCTATTAATATAATTAAACTACCATTTAATAAGAATTACTAAATTTCATGTCCTATCACAATTTATTTAAATAACCATTTCTTACAAGTCATATTATATATATATATAGTTCAATATACAAATAACATATCAAATACCATCAAGTACCTTATTTCTTTCCTTTATAACTCTAACGTATAACTTTTTTTAACTATATCTCTTTTGTTTCCACATATTAGATCATATCATGTTAATAATCATATCATTTTTATACATCATACTAATCATATCATTCACATATATTTTCTTTTTAATATTTAGGCCCGTGTACATCTCATCAGGAATGATCGCTACGCAAGGGAATATCTAAATAGGCTGATATTGAGCATATATTTATAGGCACTATATGCCAATCTGGTAGGCCGAAGCCAATTATATAGTGGAAGGCGCATCGAGCTTGTCTACTTAAAGTACCTAACAGTAACCCCGAATATCTATATAACATATAATAGTACTGCGGGTCCCTATGATATGTCATACCCTTATGCTAATCTCGTATCCCACATTAAAATTGTTAGGACCATATCTTAATTATACATTCTTATTCCTTATTCATCATGTTCCATTTTCTTTTAGGGCTTCAATAACTAATTTCACATATAGTCCATATTCGTTTTATAAATTCCCATACATATGTTCTTTACTTATTATGTCAAATTTTAAAACATGAATAACATTATGCAATACTTATTTTTAGGATCACAACAACTATTTTTCAATTATTTCCTAATGGTTTAGTCTATCTCATATTCATTAAGACTCATGCAAATAGTCCCATATTTTAAACCAATTCAAGCAATAATTCATAAGGGAAAAATATACATAAACTACGTCATAGTATTATGTCTGAGCTATTCGGTGTTTTCTAGTATGTCATGCATACTTGTGAAGAATAGGATTAGGAATCGAAGATGGAATGGGAGGGCATAAAACGAGTAAGCTATTTTGAAATAACTTTATGAGCAGATACATAAAAACATAAATATAAAACATAATCTTTTGTGCTCGTAAACATGCAACATCATCAAATGTTTCACCTTAGGTAATATTGTCACCAAGATCCCTGGAGAAGTTCTAATTGGCATAGCCATCTTTCGAGAACTATCTGAAACGTAAATATGCGCCCAGAAGCTCCTTTCGGCCATATGGGTTTTACTATATTGTAAGCATACATAGATATCCCCTAGAATGTCCCAACTTTTTTGGTATTTCTTCCACAAGACAGTCCGTGGTACATTCCAAAGAACATACCGAGTGAACAACATAACGTATCTAAGGCACATTCTTAGAGATATCCTCTATAATCATCTTGAAACATAACATACGAGATCAAGGGTCGTCCAATATTACCTTTCACATAACATATAATCAGCACAATACATCATATCTCGTGATCTAATACAAAACAACCTGTAATAGCTGTGATGTATGAGCATGCCATAAAACATACATTTTTGTATCATGAAGACATTTTAGTTCATATCTACTCACCTGTTAACTTAAGCGTAATCGACGAATCCTCAGTTCGTCACTATTGTCCTTAATTTTCAAGGTCTAATCCTGTATTTTGGACTTCGAATTAGAGACTCAATATTAACTTAAAAATATACTTAAAACATCCCATGAACCCTAATAGAATATAACATATACATAGCATAAACATTCCTTAGCAATTTAGGTTAAAATTGCTGGGTAAATGACTTTTTGCAGCGAGTTCGATGGGTGAAGGTCCTTTGTACAAAGATAGAAGTCTCTGTTTCAGCAGCAGGTTTGACTACCATTAGCTTCTCGTGCCACCGGTTTCTACAGCAGAAAGTCCACCCTTCGGCGGTCGAAGCTAGACTTTATTCCTTTCTTATGAGTTGTTTCTAGTTTTGACAGTCTAAACTCCCATTTTAGGCCGTCGAATCTAGGTTTTGATAATGACCAAAATCTTAATTCTTGCATATTTTCATGTCCAAAAACCTGCAACTAAACTCAATTTACTTCTATAATACTCCATCAACTTCATTTAACCTTTAAACCACATGCATACATAATTCAATATTTTCCATGCATTTTTCTTATTTTTTTCCATAAACTTAAACATCTTTATTTCTTCATTTCTTTTATATGCATAATTATCTTTTATTTACTAACATGTTTCTAACATCATTTATATAAAAACATTTCTTTCTTTTGTTCATCAATTTGTTATTTTGCATTCTTTCTCAAAATTTATCAATTTAACCTTGTTTTCATTTGCATGCTTCATTTCTTCCTTTAATTCATTATTTCTAACTATTTACATATTGACTAACCTCGATTGATCTTTAAACTTGCTGGAGATTTGGATCAAGTTTTCTTCAAGCTTTAAACTATTTACTTTGTCTTCTCTAATATTTGCTTTGCCTTTTTAATTAATTCTTGCTTAGCTCGTTTTAGGTTTGTGAATTTATTTTCTCAGTGAGATCAAGAGAAGTTGAGAAAGTTTGGAAGTTGTCATCAAATCTCTCTTTGGCCGACTTTCTCTACTATTTATAGTGAAGGTGGCAACATGGGTTAAGCGGTTGAACTTGACTTTTTAGGTTAACCGTAGCCAAACTTCACTTTAGTTCTTCAACTTTATCATCCTTTTATATTAGTCCTTATATTTTACATTTTAAATTTTACATTTTAGTCATTTAATTTTTATAACTTAGCATTCTAGTCCCTAATCATAATTTTGGCTCGATTTTCGAATATTCCACGAATATTTCAGTTGGGAATTCAGAATCTAATATTAGAAATGTGTCGGGTGTTACACTTATAAGGGTAATCTTAAAATAAAAATATTCTCTTACATCATTTAAATGATATTATTGACAAGAGAACGTAGCTAATTGAATTTTTAAAACTACAAAAACCTTTTAATATATTTTTAAAAATTAAAAGATCGATTAGTTAGTTCATAGACTAAATAGTAAATTACACAATAAATTAAGCACAAAAAATCAACTTGAAAAATAAAACAATTAAGAATATGTTTAAGTTGAACCATAATTATTTTAAATCATAAGAATAGTTCAATTATATATTATAAACAATGTGAAGTAAAAAAAAAAAGAATTATATATTTTTTATTATTATTAATCTACAATAGATACGAATCAACCCAATTGCAGTAGTATTATTTTGTAAAGAAATATTTAATCAAGACTAATGGCTATGGGTTTCGAATCTCACCAGCGGCAGAGTGGGGTTTCACCTACGTGGGTGGGCCCCTTGTGTGCACGGAGTCCTCGGCCTTCTACTTGCGTATCACTGGGTCAACGTGATTTACCTCTCAATTATTTTGTCAAGCCAGAATGCGAGAGACCCTTAAGGTGAAGGTAAAATCACCAATTGAATCAATCTCTCAACAAATTTCTCTTCACAATGACGAATAAAAGAGTATTATCTACAAAGTCATCCGTCTCCTCTTCATACGCATTAACATAGAAATTGCCCCCTAACTCAACAGTAGCAATCAAGTACACAAAATCCCACCATAAGCCAAACAGTTCTGAGCCAGCGCGTCGGCTTCAAAATCAAGATGCTTCATACAATTCCACATCCAAAGAATCAGAAAACACGACATTATTATTCCAATAACGAATGACCGCACCAGATCATGCTTATCGTTCGCTTTCCGCGTACGATAGAGAATTCAGCTAATAAGGCGCGAATAGAATCATCTCTCATCAACCATCTCGCACACGACCCCGAAACTACACTCTTTATAGACTTCTTCTTGTTCTTCTTCTCCTTCTTCTCTCTCTGTAAAGCTCACGAAAGTGAAGCTGGTGATTTTTCAGGTACTGGTCGCTTTTTCTTTTTGGTTGTTTCTGGTTCATTATTGCATGAATTAGCAGTTAAATTCAACAGTGGTTGACCGTAAACTGTCCAATTTCTGACTAACTTTCAGTAGTGTGAAAATCGAATTGGGTTGCTTTCATGGATTTAGACATGGACGATCAAGTCTCGATCCCCAAGAAACTCAAGCATAACGAGGTAGGTTTCTTAGCTTTTTTTACAATCATTCTAACTAAGGCAAGTTTTTTTAAGGGTTAAAGTTTTGAATTTAATTGTTTTTTTTTTCTTGTGAAATCGGCGTAATTTCGTCTTAATTTCTGATTCTTGCTGGATTATAATTGACGAATGTGAGTGATCCTCATTTGTCCTCTTATACTTGATCGTAGTTGTACTCTTGCGTTGTGTACGAGATATATTTGCCAGAGATAGTTACAAGAAAGTTGAGGTACTGTTGTTTGGTTGAGTGGGAAAGGTGAATTCAGACTCGGGAGTTCTGAATTAGTAAAGAAGTAGGTGGGAGAATGGCGCTTGTTTTGTGCTGGTTTGCTTTTCTCGTCTGGTTTTTCTATCGGCAATTGGCTTTTATTATACAACTTTCGCTGTTTATCAATTCCCTTATGTCTTTGTCATTATCATTTCTGACAAAGTTGAACATCCAATTTGTTCAATTGTCAGCCTTTCAATTTATATATTATGTTTGTTGTGTGCTAGACATACTCTGGATGATGGCTAATTCATTTTACTTGCAGTTATATGGCTAATTTATTTGATTTTTGGAAAAAATATAGGTAGCTATACTAAAATAGGATTCGAATGCATTTGGCAAGAGTGTACAAGTAGCATTGATTATTTGGAACTAAACCTATATATGTTTGATTTGTTTTTGACATTATGTAAGCTTGATGATAGACTTGCTGCTTACTTCCGAAGCTTATTGTGACATATACAATTCATATTTTTATTCAGCTTCGTAGACTTATAGTATACTCTTGCAATCCTTTGTAAGAATGATACATTGCAATTCAACTATTAGCTTTTACCTTTGTATTTAAAGGTAATAACTTGGAATTTTAACTGGATTCTTTCTGGTCCCGAAACTCCTCACTCTAAATGTCATGTTCCTGCAATTGAATGTCCATTGATTGCACTTTGATATTTTACCGCTTCTATAATTCTTTACAAGGGTTTTCTGTTAGCATATGTGATTTCCCACATTAAGGATGCAATCTTCTATTTTAGGTTGTTGAAGTGGATGTTGAAAGTGATCTATATTCCTCTGAAATTTTGGTTAATCATGAAAAATCTGATGCATCTTCCAAGGGAAAATCAAAAGTAGGTTATGATGATACATTGCCACATCACATTATGGTATGTCATTGGAACTTGTATTAGTTGTATGTTATAACAAGGTAGATTCCTTTTTGTCTGACTATTAACCCTTTTTTGGTATGTATTTTTGGTCTTTTTTCAGGATGCTTCATCTTGTGATCCTGGGATTTCTAGTAGTGTAGCAGGATCTGTCGATAGTGTTGATCATCTAAAGAGTTCTACTTCTGGATCAATTAATTTAAACAATTTAAACAATATCAACAGTTCCAATTCTGACTTGTCTTATCATGATGATGAAATTTTTGATGATGGGGGTGATTATATTGATGATAATTCTGATTATGATGCCAATGATGACTACTTGTATGAAGATGATTATTTGGCTATCCAATCTCAATTCGATAATGTGGATCTTCCCCCTGGAGTGGAGGCATCACTTCCTTGGCTTAAGGATCCTGCACCTTCTGGAATGATTACATCTGGTACAAACAATTCAACCATTGCAGATATTTTGGAAAGCCAGGAGAAGGATACTATATCAGGTACTGCTGAAACGAAAAGGACAACAATCACTTCCAGTCTTTCTGAAAACAGAAGTCTAGCAGCAGGTACAAGTAGCTCTGCAGTTACTGCAGAATCGAACTCTAGTGGAGAAGTTATAGACAATGAAGAAAATGGTATCATGCATAAATTTAAGACCTTTAAACAATTTGATACTGTGGAAGATTTCTCGGATCACCACTACAGCCGTATGGGCATCACAGGGGAGCAGGTAAGTGAATTATAGAAGAATTTCTCTGTCAATCCATACTTTGTAATGCATACTTGCATGGCAAAGGAACTTAAACTCATTCCATCCTTTTGTTAGCAGCCAAAGAGTTGGGCAAAGCGAATTCAAGAGGAATGGAAAATTCTGGAGAAGGATCTACCAGGTGAGTTCAACTTTTATTTGTAATGACAAGTTTGAGAGTAATTGCTGTTGGATTCAGAAGTTTCTTTGATTTTAGGGGCCTAATTTCAAGTGCTATTACTGATGTTCACAATGAAAATAACCAAGTTGTGAGAGAATGTCAATGAACTATGGCACCCCTGGTTGCTGTCTGTCTTGGTTTGATGTGTTTCAACAACTGAGTTTGAGAGCTTGTCTCTCTGGTCTTTTTCCAATCTACTGTTCCTTTCTGTCTCCCCCCCATTCTCTATTTTATCTCTTCCCCTCACCACCACCCCACCTTTCCTCATTTATCTCTTTGCCACCCTTTCTTGTTATTCTATACCTCTGAACTCAACACATCCAGATATCATTTTCAGATAGAAATGCAGGGATGATGCAGTTTTTTTTTTTTTTTAAAAAAAGATTTGTTTCTCAAATTCACTCTCAGAGAATCAATTTCCCATAATTGGCAAATCAAAGAACAACTCAACAATACAAATAAAAACAGAGGCCATGTTTTTTGAGGCAAAACCATTATAAAAAGCACAATATAAGATCAAATCTGAAATTCTATTCAATGAACTGAGTAGAGCAAAACCCAGATGCATCATAAACCATGATAAACAAACTCAGTTGCAATCAAATCCTCCACTTTTCACCTAAGAGCCTGTCGTGATTTGCTCAAGCCCATTAGCAACAAAGTGCAATAGTTGCTGCATGTAATGGCAGCAGCCATAGACCCTTAAGCTCGAATCAGACCTTAATCTTGCTGATTGACTAATATACAGCCTCAACAATAGGAATTAGGCTGAATGATCCAAACGTTGGAAGTCAGAGAGAGCCGTCATTGGCGAATGATTCAGAGATTGGAAGTGAGAGCATTAGAGATGGGGGTTCCTGGCTTGGTGGGATACAAACCTGTTTTGGGTTTGGGTAAAGGGGCTTGATGGAGGAGATGAAAGAGAGCTTGTAGGGTCTAATGAATGCAGAGAAGGAGAGAAAATCAACAAGAATTGAAAAGAGATATAGTTGTGAATTTGGTGAAACCATTGGAATGGAGAAGAAAGGCAGATGAAAGTTGAAATTGGAGGAACAGAGGAACGAGAGAGGGAGAGTGAGAACCTTTTTTCTCCTGCAAAAACCATTTCTCGCTGCCACATCATAAGCAGCAACCAGGTAATGAGCTGCTGGAAGTAATGGTGCTCCAATTGATACTCTATGCCTATTAGGTTATTTTCATGGAACATTCTATAAGAAAAAAAAAATTGAGCACATTGGGTTTGGTGTAAACATCAGTGAACACTCTTGAAACTAGTCATATCCTTGGCATCTCTCTTCTCGATAATTGTTCTATCCACTATAATTCCTGATAATTATTCTATTTGTTGTAGTTGAAAAATGCTTTCATTTTGCTGGTTGTTACACTAAATTAGTTGGTTAGATGACTAAGCCTCTCTCTTACTCTTTCTCTCTCTATATATTTAATAGATACAATATCTGTAAGAGTTTATGAAGCGAGGATGGAACTTTTGAGGGCTGTCATCATAGGACCTGCTGGTACTCCTTATCATGATGGCCTTTTTGTCTTTGACTGTCTCTTCCCCCCAACATATCCAAATACACCCCCGGTATGTATTTTGACATAGTTTTCTCCTTGCAATAAAAATATTTCTGTGTTTAATTGTTTTTCTACTGTTAGATGGTCTATTACTACTCAGGTGGACTTCGATTGAATCCAAATTTATATGAATGTGGCAAAGTCTGCCTCAGCCTTTTGGGAACCTGGAGTGGGAAACAGAATGAGATGTGGATCCCAGGGACATCAACCATGCTTCAAGTTTTGGTTTCTATTCAAGCTCTCATTCTTAATGCAAAACCCTTCTTTAATGAGCCTGGATATGAATCATCTTATGTTGGCGTGGAGGGGGATAAAAGATCCAGGAAATACAATGAGGATGTGTATATCTTATCTTTGAAAACGATGATGTACACACTACGAAGGCCACCTAAGGTACAACTTAAATTCATTCAATCAACTAGTTTATTGCTCTTCTTTCACAGAGGTTCTCCGTCCTCCCTCCCTCTCCTTTTTTTCCCTTTATTTTTGGATTTTATTATCCTCCTGCTTTAAGAATTTTTTGTTAGATATTAGATGCATTGAGGTGTCTAAAGTTCTCTTCTTTTCTCTCTTCGGACGGGCTTCAAACACCTGACCAGAATTGAGTGCTTTCTTGTTCCACTCTACCTTTGATGTGGAGTTTTGCTTTGTGAACGTTCATCTAGGACTCCAGAATTCCTATTGTGCCGCATCAGATATTTAAGGAATCCTAGCTTGCTTAATTTGGCAATTTTTAGATGTTTTTACCCATAAATTTTAACACTCGAGTCAAGGCCCCGAGTACAATTCTGTATTTGCACTTGTGTTACTTATAACTCTCCTAGATGTAGACATTTCCATGACTGGAAATTTTGTTTCTGACTTATAAAAACAATTGAGTTAATTAATTATGTTTGCTTGCAGTATTTTGAAGATTATGTCATTGGTCATTTTCACATGCGTGCCCGAGATATTCTGGTAGCATGTAAAGCTTATGTGGATGGGGCTACAGTGGGCTCTGTTAAAGTTAAAGATGGAGTAGCTGATATCGATGATGCAGACGGGAATAGCTCCAGTGAATTTAAAGTAACATTAAGGAAGATGATAAATGTTCTTGTTACAAACTTCACTAGATTTGGGTCAATAGAATGCGAGCAGTATCGTATTAATGACTAAAAACGAAATTAAAAAAAAAAAAAAAAAAGAAGCTGACAGCAGGAGGAGGAGGGGGGTACGGTGGGGTTGCACAGCCATTGGTGGGTCGACATAGAGTGGGTCATGAAAGGCATATAAGACCCTTTTTCTCAGGGTTTTGGAAAAATTACTTAGGCTGGATTTGTACCAGTTTAAGCAGTCTATTTCTCTTTTTGATAATAGGAAGGTGTTGATATTTGCAAGTGACTACTGGATTTTTTTTTTTCTCTACACGTAAGCTGATTAAAATGGATACTTGGGCTGTCTTGTCATATATTGGAAAGCAATTAACATAATGGACTTCTGTCGGTTTGTAAATTGCATATTTATCATGCTTTAAATAGGTGTTTTCGTTGTTTTTTTTTTAATGATGATTTACTAATAATAGGTAGATACATAGATAGATAAAATATGTGCAGAAAGGTCATAAGATATTTTTGAGTTTTAATTCAAGCTTCGACTTTGTTTTTAGAAATCTATTTTCATCAAAGGTGGAGACTCCCAGCACCTACTGATATTGAGAAATTGGAGATTTCACCTTTTTAATTTGCCTCTATTATTTCTTGGGATTTATCTTTGAAACATATACATAAGGAGAAAAAAAGAAAAGGAAAAACACAGCACCAATATAAGAAGCAAATAAATTAGTAGGAATGCTGAAAGTTGTCGAAGGACTTGAGGAAGCGGAGGGCAGCATCCCTGGCTTTCTCCGGCAGAGGGGTTGCCGGAGTCAATATCTCAAACTCAGCTTTCCATTCAGCTATGCATTGCTCGCTTTCTTTACCTTGGACAGGTATGAATGAGAAGGTAACCCTGTATGGATTATACATCTTCTTAAGTTCACCTCCTATCACACTATATGTTACTGACCTTGACCTTCCCTTCTCTACCTTCTCTATCTTCTCCATTGATTCCTTCACATAGTTAAGTATGGCTACATCCATCATATATAACACATAATTAGTATCTTTATTCCATTTCCATAATTACATAATTTAACTATTTCTTCACCTATTGAATATTTTAGGTGTAAAGTAACTAAAATAATGTATATGGACTAGTCTTTCTTCATGTTAAGATTGCCCTTGCAACCACGATAAAAGAGTGACAAAATCATTTATCTGCATGAGATTTTAATATCAAGCTTGATAAATATAGGGTTGGGAAAGGTGGGGAAATAACTCTAAGAGAGAGAGAGAGAGAGAGAGAGAGAGAGAGACCAGGCCCAAGCTTGAAAAGCCTGAGACTTCCAGGGCTGCCATCTCCTTCAACGTACTGGGCAAGAGCAAGCATTTCAGGGTTGATTTTACTAATGATTTCATCATCTCTGTACATCTCCCATGCCTTGTCTGCTGGGACGTTGAGCGTCACTTCTCCTTGAAGGCTCCTCATCGAGCCTCTCTCTCTCTGTGTGTGCGTGTGTGTGTGTCCATTCTTGAGCATTCAAGTCTTTAAATAAGCACTGAAACTTGGCATCCTGGTGGAAAGTCAATCTAATAACTCTCTAATGTGGACTTGTTTTAATCTGAATAATTTCAAAACAAACAAAAGTAATTCCTGTGGTGTAGAGAGGATTGGTTCCTAAAGATTCTTAGACATCTTTTAGTTATGAATTAAGAATCAATAAACTTAGAAATTGGCTCAACCATCCGTTAGATGCAAATCTCTTCATATCTTTGTTATTTTATCTACAAATGGATAAACGTCACAACCCACACATTTATGTACATAAAATACATAAAATCATAATCTATTGAACATTTAAATTTATAAATAGTAATAATAATAACTTTTATATATTTATATTTGAATTTTTTTTTATCAATTGTACTATAAATTTTTATAAAATGAAAAATTACTTTCTAATAACTAATAAATTTTTAATGAAATAATTTGTCATAGAAATATAAGAATTTATTCACTGCTAAAAACACACTAATAAAAAGAAATGGATACTTTGTCCATAAATTGATAGTAGAAAATAAATTAACCAAAAAATTATACATATCTAAATATTATTAATAAACAACTAAAAAACTATAATCTATAAATAAAAGCAATATAATAAAAATACTATTAAAAATAAATAATTAGTAAAATGAATTATTAGAAAGTCATAAATATATTACAAGTAAAAAAAATCACTATCAAAATAAAAAAAAAGAATAGAGTAATAAATAAATACACTATTACATAATTAGAGGTTATGAACTCTTTATATACACTATTAAAAAAGATAGAAAATTGAAGAAAATGAGAAAAAAAAGAAAGAAAGAAAAATCAGTAAACATTTAAGACAATGTAAGAAAATATAAAGAAAATGAGTAAAATGGAAAGAAAATGTGAGAAGAATATTAGGGATATAAGAGAAATGAAAGAAAATAAAAGGAAAATAAAAGGAAAAGGAAAATGAAATGAAAGAACAATAAAGAGAATAGAGGGAAATGGAAAAGTAGAAAAAATGAAAGAAAATTTGAAAAAGTGAGAGATACAATAGAAAATGTGAGAAAATAAAAGAAAATGATAGAAAATGAAATAAAACTATTAGGATTCAATCATATGGGTTGGATCCACAATAAGACTTAGATTGGCGTAAGGCTTCTCAAGCTTAAAATAAGACTTGCTATTTATAAAGCTCAAAATTTACCTAACTCAAGAACCAAAAAGGAATTAAATGATTTTAAAACAACAATCTACATTTTTATTTAAAAAATAATATGATGCGGAACCCCAAAATCAGTAACTATTTTAGAATCCCCTAATCAATTTTGAACCAGAAAACAGAAACAAACAACAATTGAAATAATTTGATCTTATACATAAGAAACACAACTTGAAAGAACTTAAAAGAAAAAAAAAACTAAAAGAATCCCTTAAAACCCGATTGAATTAAAGTGCTAAAAAACATAATAAATAAGAATTGAATGTGGATAACAATTGAATACTCAACTGCAACCTAAAACATCATCTTATACATAAAGTTAAAAAAAAAAAAAACTCTCTTTTGATAAAATAAACTCTTAGATTTCATTCAATGTCATTTAATGTGTTCCATACAAAATGTACAAACCCTATTTATAGTAAGAGTTGAAGATTACAATGTAAATAAATAATTTTAAATACTATCAAGTCTTCGAACGTATGTAGATAGAATGTTGATGATAATGAGTTCTTAAAATTTGAACTCTTATCTAGATAAGAGTTCTTCAAATTTGAACTATTCTCTAGATAAGAGTTCTTCAAATTTTGAACTCTTCTTATTCCAATATCCTTCATTCCTTTATAAAGATCATTTAATCTGATTATATAATTAAAAAATACACTCTGGCAAAAAACAAAATCATAAACAACTAATCTAAATGAATAAAGCCAAAGTTGATTTATACAAGTCTAAGTCGTCCAATTCAAGAAATAGAAATCAACAAGCTCAAAGCAAGCCTAAAACTCAAATATAAGCTTTAAAATCCAAGCTAACTAAACTAAAATTCAAAACAAATATCAAACTCAAAATACAAGCCAAATTCTAGAATGCCCATGGGGAATGTATTTATATCATTTCTCCTCCCCTCAAAAGGATTCATCCTCCTATCTGAACCTTGTCATGAATTTGTCCTTTCTCCAAGATATCTCTTAATTTTTCGTTAATGCAAATCTCTGAGAGATCAATCGCAATGACATTGCTATTCCTAAGTTCATGCTCAACATCATCATTGACCATCTCTCTTGCTACTTTTTCATCCAAATAATCTTTCTCGTTTTAGGTTGCTTCTCATGAACACCAGGTTGTTGTGGTGGTCCTCTCCTCCATCTACCTTGTCTCTTCAAGGCTTTCAGAAACTCATTGCACTCTATAAATACTCTTTTTTTCTTACATAATATTTGTGATTGGTTATGCAAATCTCGATAATAATAGTTAGGAACAAACTTATTCCTCATTGCAGCCTTCATTCAATCTTCTATTTATAGTAAATTGATCCCATCACACTGTGTCATATTCTCTGAATTCCACATTTGCTAGCTTTATTTTCTTTTCTTCATAATGGTTGTGACACTTGAAGATAAGCTCCATCCTGCGCTCTCACTCTAAATATACATATGGATATTCTTGCTAGAAATATTGGGATTCTCACTCTCACTCTAAGTATAATAATTTTGCAAAATTTTTTTAATTCATTTAATAAACTTTTTAATTGAACATTCAAAACATCATTATCTTTTTCTTTTTTTTTTTCAATTAAAAGAAAATATGAATATAAAAACATTTATTTGGCATATCAATTATTTCAAATAAAAAAATCAAATGAAATTTATCACTTAAAAATATATAATCTTTTAAAAGCTCAATTAAATTAAAATTTTATATTAAATGCTATGATAAAAATCTGGTGATAAATTTTCTTCAGCAATTTTTCTCTTGTTGAAATAAATAAATATGTTATGACTATATATACGTGTGAGCAAATCAGCATCACGTGAATATAGTTTAAAATTTGCCCGCACGGGCTTAGCTCAGTGGTAAACAAGTAGCAGAATTGGTACAAGGTCCAATGTTCGAATCTCTGCAGCCGCAGTGTGGGAGTTTCACCTATGTGGGTGGGCTCCTTGTGGACACCAAGTTAAAGGCCTCCCACTTGACTACTGCTGGGTCACCGTGATTTACCCCTCCACAATCATGTCAGGGGTGTGGGGGCCCCTAAAGTGAGGGTATATCACCTTTTGGTACAAAGTTTAACACAAGAAAGGGTTGGTTTGCATAGTCAAATGTAACAAATCGGTTCAACAAATTTCTGTTTTTTCTTTTTTTTTTTTCTCATTTATCTTATGTAATTCTTCATGCTTACTCTCTAACATCAATTTTCTTTATTATTATTATTATTATCATCGTGGGTTCCCAAAACATCTACTGCTTACCTCATTATTAATTGTAATTATGTTAAATCAATTCCAGTCTATTCAGGAAAGGATTGTTTCAGAATCTGATTATCCGAATAAAGAACATCAAAATCTCAAGTAAACAAAAGCCATAAGTTACACACTTGAAAGTCTCTGCAGCAGCAATATAGGACAAACACAAACACTCCTATTGGGCGGTAGTGGTGGCAGATGAGCAATTCAACTAACAAGCCACAAAATATAGCATTTACATAGTTCACCACCCTTTATCTGTCTTCTTACCCACCTGATTTCTCCAATCTCTCGTCACCAACTCTATTATAGACAGATACCCTTCTCACTTTTCTTCACTTCCCTTCAGTTTCCATGGCCAGAATCTGTACTCTTCTGCTCAGGCTCATTGCCTTTGGAACTACACTAACAGCAGCAATTGTTATGGCTACTAGCCATGAGACCAGTTCCTTCTTTGCTGTGTCATTTGAAGCTAAGTACACTGACACTCCTGCCTTTAAGTATGCTATTCTTTTCTCTTGTGCTGCCAAATTCTATTTGTTTATATGGTTTTTTGGTTGCTAAAATTAAATGGGTTTTGGTCAAATACAGGTACTTTGTGATTGTAAATGCAATTGTCAGCGTTTATGGGTTTTTGGTTCTCTTTATTCCTTCAGATAGCAAACTGTGGCGATTAGTCGTTGCCATGGATGTGGTAATTAACTAGAAACTTACCAACTTTTACTTCTTGGTTTTTTGATCTTCGTGTGAATTATACTACTCAGTACTAGATCGAGCCTACCTCCACGATAAAGCTAATTTAAGGAAAAGGGAGTGACCAAACTTATACCAAGCAAAAGTGAAACAAAAATAAACTTCCTGAATCTTGGTGTTTGGAACAGGTATTGACGATGTTGGTGACATCAAGCATTTCAGCGGCGTTGGCGATTGCTCAGGTGGGAAAGAAAGGGAATTCTAATGCAGGGTGGTTACCGATATGTGGGCAAGTTCCAAAGTACTGTAACCAAGTGATAGGAGCATTAGCTGCTGGATTTATTGGAGTAATAACATATGCAATTCTCCTTCTCTACGCTATTCACACTTTCGTTAATCCTCTTCTT
>CAOGCB010311955.1:0-10136 GCA_948266635.1 Cnidoscolus chayamansa
TTGATTTTGATGTATTGAGGAAAAGTTTTAATTTGATTGAAATTTCTATCATATACTTGTGTGTTTCCAGTAAATCTTACAGGTAGGTTGAGACCATCAAAGTGGCTAACCGAACCGGGGGAACGGGTTAACCGGCGGTTAACACGGGAACCGGCAAGGGGTGTCACAATTTATTTTATCCAAGTGATCAAACACAAGTAATTAATACAAGATGAATGCAGAAAGCTTTAAAAGAATCGCAAGGAGCAAGGGGGTAAAGAAGAGATCGCTCGTCAACACAAGCAGTAAGTAAATTACTGAAGAATTGCTAAAAGCAGAGAGAGAAGAGAAAGCTCGTCAATACAAGCGGTGTCTTTGGAATGGAGCTAGAGGCTGCTATTTATAGGCGGAGCCGATGGCATTTTCTGGAAAAAATGGCATTTTCGGCGACCGGGAGCGCCGTTTTAGTGGCACGGGCGCCGTATTTGGTGGCCTGGGGCAGCAAAAATGGCAGCCTGGGGCGCCATTTCCGGCGGTCTGGGGCGCCGTATTTGGCAGCTCGGGTCGCCGGTACCGGTAGTTTTTTTTCGTTCTTTTTTGTTTTTTTAGAGTTCTATATTTCCAAAAATTATTCTGAGGAAACCTTTGGCTCCCTCGCGATTTTTTGGACATTTCTAGTACCATATTGGCATAGTTCCGGGACAGTTTTCCATCGGGCTTCGATCCGGCCGGACTATTTGCAGTCTGGGGAAACAAGCTTTTTGAGCCTCAAAATTCGAGTATTCACAAAATCTAATTGAGAGAGACTTGGATTCATGGAGACTCACTAATAGTCTCCTTCAAGTGGCCCGACCCCTTTTGATCTGCCACCTCCCAAACTCTCCTTCCTTCTAATTTGATTTCTCCTCACCCTTGTTTATTGATATTTGCTGCTTCAACTCTCCTTCTCATTTTGTTTCTCAAGGTGGTTGGCGGTGCGCCCTTGAGAGGAAGAAAGAGAGAAAGAGAGAAAAAAAAAAGATAAAGAGATGAGGGACTTTTAGTGTTTCATACCCTCCTTCACCTGTGACCCTCTCACTTTTTATAATGAGAGTGGTGGGAGGCTTGGGAGTCCAAACCTTAGGTTTGGTTCCCTCCCTCCATCATTGTGCCCCCTTTTACAAAATCTCCCATTAAATCCTTAAATTATATTCCTTGCAAATTAGTCCTTAAACTTAATTTACTTTGCATTTTAATTATTTAACATTTTTAAATTTACATTTTTAATTCCTATTCATTATTTTGGTCTGATTTTTAAATATTCTATGAATATTCTACTCTAGAGTTTGGAATCCGATGTTGGAACAGTACCGGGTGTTACATGGCTATAGTGATATTTGCTCTCAAGATATGGACGCATTTCCTTTATAGGGTATGATGCAAGATCTACACGGATCACAAGAGCATTTAATATCTACTAAGTCAGAAGGAGCTTAATTTGAGACAGAAGATATTGGTAGAGCTGTTTACTGATTACGACTGTAAGATACAATACCATCCGAGCCAAGCAAATGTAATAGTTGATGCCCTTAGTCGAAAGTCATAGAGTAGGTTGTCCCACATTATTATAGTAAGACAACCAGTGGTTAGAAAATTCTATCAATTGATCAGTGAGGGACTTTGCCTTTAGGTAGTAGGAAATGGTGCTTTAGTGACACAAATGAGAGTCGTTCCAGTGTTTCTTGAGCAGGTGGCTCAGAAAAAACATGAGTATCCTGAGTTGGTCAGAATAGCAAGAACAATTTAGAGTGGGGAAACAAATGAATACAGTTTTGACAGCCAAAGTATTCTCTTCTTTGGGAATTAATTATGTGTGCCAGACAATATTTCATTAAAGGGAAAATTTATGCTAGAAGCACATGATACCCAGTATAGTGTTTACCCCGGGGCCACAAAGATGTATCAAGATCTAAAGAAAGTCTATTGGTGGCCTTCCATAAAGGGAAAGATTACTCAGTTTTTGTCATTATGCTACGTATGCCAAAGGGTTAAGTTAGAGCATCATAAGCCAGCAGAGATGCTAAACCCACTGTCAATTCCTGAATGGAAGTAGGAACACATCTTAATGAACTTCATAGTTGGACTACCGATTAGCTCTAACCGATGTGACTCAATCTAGGTCATTATCGATAGACTGATAAAGGCGACACACTTTATACCTATCAAGGCTGGGTATTCTATGGATAAGCTGGCACAGATCTACACACAGGAGATCATCATATTGCACAGTATGCTAGTATCGATAGTGTTTGACAGAGGACCTTAATTCACCACACGGTTCTAGAGGAGTCTATAGAGTGCTATGGATACATGACTAGACTTCAGCACGACCTTCCATCCACAGATAGATGGAAAGTCTAAGAGGACCATTCAAATGATAGAGGACATGTTTCAAATGTGTGTGTTGGATTTCAGGGGTTCTTGGAAGTAATATCTTTCATCCGTAGAGTTTGCTTACAATAACAGCTACCATTCGAGTACAAGAATGGCTCCTTACAAGGCTTTATATGGAAGGAAGTATAAATCTCTGGTATGTTGGGAAGAAGTAGGAGAGAGGGTTTTGGTTGGACCTGAAATTGTGGAGATCACCAACAGGGTGGTTCCCATAATTAGGGAAAGGCTCAAGACCGCAGTCAGTAGGCAGAAAAGTTATGTAGATGTCAAATGGCGACAACTTGTGTTCTAGGAGGGGGATATGGTTTTATTGAAAGTATCACCACTAAAAGGGGTAGTCTAGTTTGATAGGAAAGGTAAGCTAGCACCTCGGTACATTGGTCCTTATGAGATCATCTAGAAGCTTAGCGATATTACCTATTGGCTTGATTTACCTGCTTGAATAGAAAGGATTCACCTAGTGTTCCACGTCTTGATGCTAAGGAAGCACGTATCAGATCCCAACAAGGTTCTCAAATAATAGAGTTCGAGATTTCATAAAAGCTCACCTACACTGAGCAACCTATTAGGATTTTAGACAACTAGGTAAAGAGATTGAGAAACAGAGAGATACCTATGGTAAAAGTGCTGGGAAACCAGGGAATTTATGGCTCAATAATACTGTATCTATTTCACAATTGAGAATCTTAGATGAGAAATGCATTCCTCAATATGTAATGTAAAGGAGATGTAAAAATACTATGATGTTATGAATGAAATGATGTAATGATGAGATGTCAAGTGATGTCATGTATGATGGAAATGTTATGTATATGAGATGTATATAGGATGAACATTTAGGACGAATGTTCTTAAAGAGGGGAAGAATGTAACACCCGAAATTTCTTCGTTATTGAAATTCAGATTTCTTAGACAAAATATTCTCATAATATTTAAAAATCAGGCCAGAAAAGTGGATAAGGGTAAATATGTCAAAGAAATGTAAAAGAATTAAAAAGTAAATGAAAAATGTCAAAAAAATGTAAAAAATGATAGGAATGGAAAACATAAAGTGTATAAAGGGGAAAATGGTAAAATAATAGGGCATGTAGATAGGGAATGAACCATAAGTTCAGTGTTCAAGCCAATGCTGAGCCATTTCCCTTTAAAAGGGAGAAGGCAATAGTAGGAGAAGGTTTCAGTCGAACCTTTCTCCTGCACATTGATGCTTAATGCTCAAATCTCTCCAAAAACCTCCAAAGATTTAAGCTTAAGAAGAGAAAAGAGTGAGGAATTCATTAAGAAAGACAAAGGAAAACAAAAGAGGGAGTGAGTAAGCTTCAATCGAATGGAAGCAACCTCATCAGTGGGAGCAACTCGAGGAAAATCGAGCTCTCCTTCACTGATCGCCTTCAAAATAGGTTAGTTAGCTTCCTTCTAACTTGTTTAGGGATATATGGGTGGAAAATATGACATGCATGAAAGTTAGAGACTATGATGATGAAAATTGCAAGATTTGGGATTAGAACCTGATTGTTGATGATGAATAATGAAGTGATGAAAAAATGATGTTCAAATGCAATATAGGTGTCTAGATGATCCTATTGAAGTTAATTGATGTCAAATGAGGTTAAATGAGGTGTTTCCTAGTGAAAACATGGATGGAAAATGAGTTTAAATGGACTGGAAACACTAAGAAGTAGGTTTAGACCATCTGGGCAAAATCCAGTTTTCGATCACCGGCATGATAATCTGGTCACCGTAAAACTTGCTTCAGAGCTAAGTCATATAGATGATCAAATGTTAAAATCGAGACATTTCCTTAATTCAATAAAAGATAGAGCATGAAATGAATGATAATGACTGAGACATTGGTTTACTAGGTCAACAAAATGACTCGGTAGTTGATGGATGTAACCATGATAATCATACGACTAAGTAAGAAAAGATAGTACCGAATGATAATATCACTCGGTAAAAAATTATGGTTCGGTACCAAGAGATGCAAACAAGGCATAACTCATTTAAGTAGGGAAATAAATCGAAAACCATAGAATAGTGGAGAATATCATTCGGTTTCCAACCATAGTACATAAGTTAACCGAACAGTAATACATAAGTAAAAAAATTAATGAATAGGGAAGTATGGGAATGAGTCTTAGAGTATAGAAAGGGTGTATGTATATATATTGTCTCTAATTCAAAGTCCGTCAATATAGGACCGGACTCATGGAATCAGAGGCAGAAGTAGATTGGATTATTATGAAGAAGCAATTTTATAGGTGAGTAGATGCTAACTATTTTTAAATGTATAACACATACTTGTTTTATGGCATATGCATGCATCACGATATTTAGGTTGCTTGCATTAACACCACGAGATATGTTGCATTGCATATATATTATATGATATGTATGACTCGGTGAACACTAAATGAACCAAAGACTTCAACGATTATGATGAATTGATGGAAATGAAAGGTAATGTATGGGTGACAAGTTGGCCGAAAGGAGCTGTTTGACACTAGTATATGATAAGACCAAAATGGCCGAAAGGAGCTTTTTATTGCTATACTTAATGTGATGTTGGTCCGAGGGTATATTTCAACTGCCTGGACTATTAGCCTGAGGGTATGCTTCAGACGCCTGGGTTTAATATTAATGAAGTCCTGAGGAGTTGTCTCGGCAACCAGGCATCGAAGTCTATGGGAACAGATTCACCTTTTGTGCCAAATTAAGTGAATTGTTTGATGTTGATGCATTACACTAGCATGAAAATGAATGTTTTATGTATGGTTTTTTTGTGTCTACTCATAAAGCTATTTAATAATAGCTCACACCCCTTTATGCCTATCCTCTCTCCTTTTACCTATTTTTCACAAGGTCTAGATGATGACTTGGAAAGATGGATCTGGACTGAGTATGAATTGTTGCTACCCTAGTTCATGTAATATAATAGATTATGTAAAATGAGTAATATAATTATGTATAACTCAGAATATGAATGTATGGTCACTTAGTGATGAAGAATTTACATTCTTTCATATATTTCCTTATACCATGATAGCTATGTACTGCATGTATGTTGTGAACGTTATATGATGTATATGTACAATATATGCATACAGGAATGAAAATGAATTAACAAATGCATAATGAACGATAAGATGATGAAATGTGGCGTAAGAAATGAAATAAAAGGTGAAAAATTATGATGTAAGAAAATGACGTATGATAACACGTAGGCTTGTTAGGATTTTGGTCACCTTCAGGTGGTTGGAATTCTAACATCGGTGATAGTTCGATGAAGGCGGGGCTGTTACAACATGCCTTTATATTAAATTACCAACAACTCAATTTCACTCTTCACTCCCAAAAGTCTTGTGAAAAGCCAAGGTTCTTTGTAACTTGCCTTTATTTAAATCTTTTTTATATGGATACTTAAATTTTTACAAGATTCTCTCAAATGCTTTCACATACCCGGAGCGTCACTTTCACTCTTACAATTAGTATGTGTTTTATACCATATGGATCGAGCTCTACTAATCTCATCACCCTCAAAATTAATTATTTTTTTTGAAATGATCTCAAACTCTACTCTTAGTTTTCAATTTAAAATGTGCAGAAGATTGTTCTTTGTTACCTTTATTAGTTTCAGTTGCATCAATTTATCACTTTCATTTTTACAATTAAGATCATTTTTACATCATATGCACCGAGCTCTACTAATCTCATCACCCTCAGAATTAATTATTTTTTCAAAATGATTCCAAAGTCCACTCTTAGTTTTGAATTTAATATGTGCACAAGATTGTTGTTTGTTACCTTCATTAGTTTCAGTTGCATCAATTTGTTAAACATTTTCATCCACATTTAATGGAGCTTGAGATGGAATTGTTAGTTGCTTGTTTGATGCACCTTGACGCAGATTAGTACTTGCACTTTCTCTATCCAATAAATTTGCATCTCTTTTTAATTCTTTCTTATTATCGTCCTTCATTTTCATATAAGAATCTACAGAATATAAATGATAATTCATCAAACCATTAAGCTATCCATATGAGCAAACGACAATACACATATATAAATATATTTATTAATCAAAATATTAAGGCCAATTTTATAATTAAATTAACATATTCTGAAGTCATATATTTATTTTAGTCCATTTATTCTATTAGAGTAATTTGTGAAAAGTTTAATGTTATTTTTATATGATGTTAAGCTTATTCAAATTCACGGCTAACATATATCAATTGCCAAAACACACATATGGATAGGAAATTACTCTATGAATTTAAACAAAGCAATAAAAGATAAAATAAAATAATATATTATATTTGGAGTTGAAATTTAAATTTAAATAAAAATCAAAATAAAAATAAAAATAAAACTAAAAATAAAAATAAAAAAGAAATCGGAAACAAAATAGCTTATCATCTCCAAATACATAAACTTACATCACTATAATAGGAGGACGTAGGCTTAGCGGCCGCAACAGTTCAAATCGCAGCTTTAAGAGGCCTGAACGAGGCTATTGGTTATGGTTTATGATGGAGAGAGAACGTCTGATTTGGTTTGCGATGAAGAGTGGAGAGAGAACGTGTGACTTGTGATGGAGAGTGAAGATTGAACGTATAATTTGCAATGGAAAAATTGACATGGAAATTTGGCAGTGCGCACATGGTTTGTTAGAAAGGAGTTTTGACTGAAACTACATAGTTTCAGTCAAAATTATGTAGTTTTATTAGAATAAAATATTTATTTATTTTTTTAAATAAATAAAAATTTTGTAATTTATTAAAAATTAAATGTCAAAAATATTATTATATTAAATTATTTAATAAATTATTTTTTTAACCTAATTACATAATTATATATATAAATTATAAAATATATATAATAATATCACAATATATCTTATTAATATAAACTTTATTAATTGATTATATAAATTTAAATATTTTAAATATATACTTATACTAATGAATAAAAGTATATGTTATTTATAAAAATTAGATTGATTATAATTTAAATTACAATATATATCATAATAAATGTGTTTTTTTTATATATGTATATTTTTGTATTTTTAAATTTTAACAATAAAATAGTATAAATAATAATATTATTATCTTAATAAAAATAAACCTTTTATTATAATATTTTTTAATATAATAATTTACAAATATTAGTATTAATTAAAATAATATATTTTTTTTAAATATTATATTTAACGACATTACATATTTCAAACTATAAAAATATCTAAAAATCAATAAAAATATATAAAAAAATTAATTGTCAGTACGATTCCAGTTCAGTATGATTTTAGTATGATTCTTGATGAAGAACCAAAATAAGAATTAAATTAGTAAATAAAATTTGATCGGTACGGTTTAGTATAATTCGGTATGGTTTAATGGCTAAGAACCTATCTTAATTTCTGCTGAGATTTATTAATTAGTGTGAGATTTAACAAAAAAAAAATAAAAATTACGAGTGTATATAATAAGTATTGAGAATAGATTGTAAGATTTTTAATTGCATAAGAAAAAGTAGATTGTAAATATGTGAAATAGGTATGGGGAATGTGTAGAATTAATTAAAAATGGCACTTTCATGGAAGCTTCCTCAAACATTGAAGGATGCAATCTTCTTTTTGTAAAGCTAAATTATGATACTCAAAGCTTTATCATTTTCTACATTTAAAGATGTTAAAGTTAATCATTGCGCATCAAAGGTTTACAATTTCAAATGAAATGAATTTATCAGTGATTTATCGACTATTTAAAATATCGATACTTAATTTATCGATAAAATATCATAATTATATTTTTACTTTTCTTCTAACATAATATAAAATATGAGAATCGCTTGCGACCAATGGAAAAAAAAAACAATATTTTTGTAAAGTGTAAAGTGCTCAGCAATTAATAGCTTCATACTTTAATATACCTAAAGCTTTCTTTCTCTTTCTCTCTCTAAAAATCTTTCTTCTTTTTTTTTTTTGTTGGGTCCTTCTCTCTTTAGAGTGCACAACATACAAAATCAATGAGGCTTCATATTTACGTAGGAATATAATATGTTAATTTGGATCTCACAGCTTCACAGGAAAGACATGCTTTTTCTACTCTCCTTTTGTTGCTTTCTGTCTATCTTGTCTTCACGTCTTTCTTTACTTCTCTTTTTCTTTTCTTTTCCCTCTCTTTTTCTTTTCTTTTCTTTTTTTTCCTCTGATTTTCTCATCTGGGAACCTGATTCTCTGCACCCGCCCCTCAGAGATTTAATGATTTCAAAATGATAATACTGAATGGCTTCACTTATCAATGTGGCCTGCCCAACGTGAATTCCAAATTAGGCTTCTTGGGGTTCGTCCCAGAAAGTGCTGGTGAGCTTACATCTTTTATTCTTTCATAGTTCGGATACATGCCCTTCTTCTGTTAGACATAAAATCAAATGGTTAATAGTCATGAATAGAAACAAAAAAAAAAAAGTAACAGGAAACAAGGGAAGGGCAATAAATGGCCATCGCACAAGAGAAGCGTGTGAAGATTTTAAGAAGATGGACATTTTGACTAAGGTAATAATAGAATAGAGAGAGAGAGAAGACACCATTTTCAAAGCCTGCTAAAGTGTGCAGATGCTTAGCTAATATAAATTATACAATTGACCGTATCTCTTACTGCCTTATTGACCTCAAATATCAAAAAATGGGGTTCAGATTTTAGGTGATAGGATTCAGATTAATAATGCAGACAGAAATTCAACCCTTCTTTTAGAAAAATGGGATTTTTTTTTTCTTAAGCTTTCCACATCAAAAGAACACTTCTCTCTCTCCCCACACCTCATCTGGTCTTATAAGAGTACAAAAATGCCCCTTGAATTCATTAAAAGAAGAAGAGCCTTTGAAAGGCATCTGTCTTTCTTTTCTCTTTCTCATTTCATGACTTGTTGAGCTTTTCTTGAATCATTCCAAAAAACATCTCTGCCTGGCGAATAAAATTTTGAAACTGAAGGACAATTTGGGAAACAAAGATTTTTGTACCTTAAGGGATGGTAAGTTTCCACCAGAATCCTTTGGTTTCACATGCAACAAAGCTTCCCTGCTGTTACAAACCAACAGATTGAGAGAATATTTCCTATCAGTGGAAGCCATGCAGAAGAAAAAGCAAGCTGAGAAAAAGAAACCTATCTTTTACTGACTTTGTTTATAGTTACTTCACTTTATATTTTATTATATATTCTGAGAGATAAAGTTGAACTCAACCCATGTGATTGCCCATTACCCAGAACAACTGATTACAAGGAAGTTTGAAAGGGCATATAGCTTTGGCACCATGATTTCCAATAATGGGGCCATCATAAGGTCTTACCTTTGACACCAAGTTTTCCAATTGTAGGACCCATTTAATAGCTCTAAGTATGAGCCCACAAAATCCAAGGGAAAGAGATATCTCCATTTCATTAGGTGGATATTTGCCTAATGGGACTCGGAATTATGTTGGGAAAGAATGAATGTTTCCTTTTACTTCCTTTTCAACTACAGCTAGAGGAAGAGTATAAGTATAATTACCACATCTTATTTGGTGGGTGTGGCGAGTGATGGTCTCTCGAGTAAATTCTGTGGGGGGGGGGGGGGGGGGGGGGGGGGGGGGGGGGGGGGGGGGGGGGGGGGGGGGGGGGGGGGGGGGGGGGGGCGGGGGGGGGGGGTGGGGGGTGGCGGGGGGGGGGTGGGTGGTGGT
>CAOGCB010312529.1:0-17014 GCA_948266635.1 Cnidoscolus chayamansa
GATTGAGAATGAGAAAAATTTATACAGGTTTTGAGTAATTGTGTTTTAAATTATCCCTTACAGGATGAGTAGTGGTTTCACTGTAGAGATGTAGGAAATCACTGTTCATTCTGTGGGAGGCATGTCATAGGGGATGTGACAATTTTGCTTTGTCAGCATTGCATTTGAGTTCACATGCAAACTAGCAAGTGAATCTATTTTTTTCCACATACGTTGCTTTTATAACTGATACTTAGTAAAACTCTTTATAGCATTTCTCCTTCCATCACTTTTAGCCTCAACAATAATAAAAATATCTCTTAAGCAATGAAAGGAAAGTAAAGAACATTGTTTTTAAGACTGAAAGATTCAGGTATGTGAAAAACATTAAAAGAAACATCACACATTCATATACTTTCTTCTCCCCTTTTTCTTTTTATTTCTTGTGCTTCTGTTTTATTTCCTTTAAAACAACCTTTGATCTACCACTCTAAAATCCTCCCTTCTTCATTAAAGACCTCAGAATTCTTATCCATTTTACAAGTGATGGTAAATGATAGAGTGAGAAAGAATAGTTTAATAAGATTTTGTTGGATTTATGACTTCGGTGGCACTCAAAGTTGACACCAGAACAATGGATTAAAGGTGTTTGTTGAAATGTCTAAGAGAAACCATGTTCATGCTATGGCCATTCAGATTGTTTGCAAACAAAACTAAGAGAGAGTGAGAGGAATCAAAACTTTTTTAGCATTTTGTTTTTCTTTGTACTAAATTCTAATGTACAGAGTTTAATTTTCTCTAAACTCACTACTCTCTTAATCTCAATTGTCCCTTTTTTATGTTTTCCACAATATTTTCTTTCTTTCTTTTTTATTCTTTCATTATAGTTGCATTTATTTTATTTTGCATTTTTATGGACTTGTATTCTTATGAAAAGATCAATTCAAGCTTTAATTTGGGGGTAAAATTTTATATGTAATAGTTTTCTCACAATTTACTTCCAACTCAAATATAAAAAATGACATCTGGCAGTATTTTGACACATCACCGCGCGTGTAGCAGATGCCAATGCTGATAGAGAAAAATAATGTTTACGTGTAGTAGTTTTTTATAGTATAAGTGTCTAATAGGTCACGATTTTTAGTACAATGGTGCATTAGGAAAAAAAATTAAATAATACAGGTGTTTAATAATATATTTAGCCAATTGGTAAATAAATGCCACGTGTTATATGTTTTATACAAATTGTTAAATAATGCATTTTTATTTGAGATGTATATTTTGTAATACTATAAGATAGTTGCATATTTGTTATATACCCAGACTCAACGTAAAGCTCAACATGTTGATTTTTACCATAGGTAGGTCCTCAGCAGTTGGGATAGGATATATGATAGAAGATCTGTAAAAAAGAGGCAATTATCATTGTTGGTTTGTACTTTAATGTCGGATATTTGGGTACTTGGCATGTACACAGGAATATAAGGAATTAAGATTGTACATATTGTTAATTATCTAGAGTTAGATGGACTATAATTAAATTAATATTGATGTATAAAATAATAAATTTTATTAAATTACTTAAGATGTTTATTGTGATTAACAGACGGTTTAATATGACTAAGTATAAGAGTTGCACACTCTATATGGGCTCTCCATAATTCGGGTAGAGGTGTTACATTTAGTGGGATCAGTGTAATGGTTTAGGCGAATCCAGGTCATAGGTTAGAAAAATAATATTGTAGCACCCCCTACCCAGACCTATTAAGACCCAAGCAGGATGCACTACTAAATTGACTTTTACTATTGTCTATCTTGTTATGCATACTTATCATGTGCATATTTTTTTTCTTATGAATATTTTATTTTTATAACATGTTAACTTAATTAAATTAAAAATCAGCAGAGTTTCCCCTATAAAGGGCCCTCAAACTTGAACATCCAAACTTATTCCAAAATTATGCAACTGCATCCCAACACAAGCATCTCATCACATAAAATATGTTCATAGCAATCTAATTTACAAGACCAACTAATATGTTATTTAATTACTTAGAACTCTATATACATGTCAAAATTAGAGAATTAATGCAGTATCAAAGTTCTGAGTAGACCATTGATGTGTTCTTTAGTTTCTACAGTTGTTATGAATCAGTGGATGAGTCTCCTACTACTCTATTGTCTTTTACCTGCGCCTGAAAACCAACCAATACACTATGCTACATGCTCAATGGGTATATATATGAAAAAAACCACAACAACATAATGTAGTATTGTCCTAAGTATAAATGATCAAGAGGGGGTGAATTGGTCACTTTTTCAATTCAATCAATTTTTCAAGTTCTTGCTCCAAACTCTTATAAAAAAAATTATGGCTGAATACTTCACGTTAAAATTAGCAAGGTGTTCAGGTTATCAAAAATTGAGTTGCAGCTTAATGAACTTCTAACAACAGTTTATCAAACATCAAATTTCTTCAATTAATCAAGGCAATACATATAAATTGACATTCAAAGTAAGAGATAAGGTCAAGCGAATTCAAACACATCAATTTATAGTGGTTCGGCAATGCAGCCTACATCCACTATTTTCAAGCTTCCTCTTGAGACCTTTATCCACTATAATCTCTTTTTCCAGGCAAGGGAATAGCCAAGTACATCCAACAAGCTTCCCAAGTACTTAATCAACCTTTACAAGTTTGATGATCCCACAAACTTCTTTAAGTTTTCACAGGTGCTTAAGAAGCTTGCAAGTTTGATATCCCCTTAAACTTCTTTAAGCTTTTATAGGTGCTTAACAACCTTTCTAAGTTTGATTTTCCCTCAAACTTCTTTAAGCTTACAAAAGTACTTAAAGACCTCTTCCAAGTGATGTCCCCTTACTTAGACCACCTTAAATAGGTTTGAAAAGAAGAATAATCACTCTTTGAACTTATATATAGATAAATGAACTATGAAGAAGAGAGATGAATCTGCCAATGAAGCATAAATTTTTGAATAAAGGCTTTAAAACAAGACTCTCAAAGTTCTCAAACATGTAGCACATTCATTAGTTCTAAAAGGAAGTAAAAGCTTACTTATATAGGTGGGTTTGAGGCCTGAAACTCTCAGCATAAAAAGACAACCAACGTCTAGTTAAATCTGACAATATAGCCGTTACAATATGAAAATCGTGTAGTCTGAGATTTGTCAAGCTCAGTCTAAAATTAGCTTGCTAAAAATATTTTCATATAAAAAGTAGTTTGCTACTTTTAACTCTTGAGCTAAAATTAAGTATCTAATTTTAGCAGCTTCTGAAATCAATTTTCTTAGTTCTAAAAATATACTTTGAAAATATTTTTATACATGTGATGTCTTATTGGTATTTCTATATCTCAATTCTCTTACATTTGCCCTATGAAAGGAAATTGGAAATCTTTATCTTTTTTAGCTTCATTTTCATATCATGCTATCAAGCTTTTCTCTATTGATGCACTTGCCTTCCATTTCTGATAATGCTCTTTCTATGATCTGCAATGTCTGAGCAATCATTAGTTCTATTTCATTAAGTTTTATTATCATCAAAATCAAGTCTTCTCCTTATGGGGTTAACATGTAGCATAACAATAAGCATACTATATCATTTAATGAATTGCATATCAATCGTCTTTACATGCTATGCTATAAAATTTAACATATAATTATATAACAAACAAACATGTTTTACATGTTGCAATTACCAATGCATGTGTAATTATTACTGCATGTGAATCTTTATTTTAACTGTAGGTGAACTATTCCTGTACGTTTGATTTTTATCTGTGTGCAATAATGAAATTTATGTTCATCATAATTTTCTTTTTAGGCCCATGCAACTCATGATAGGCTTGAATGCTAGATACAAGAAATGTAAGCAACCAAGTACAAGTGTTATCAATAACATGTACAAAGCGCTTAAACTATTTATCTGTATGTGGTAAGGCTCTCAACTAACCAAATCGATGATGTACCTATAGTAGCCTCAAAATCAACTGTATGGTGTAATATTGCTAAGAACTATGGCATGTTATACATTTATTCTAACTTCGATACCCACTAAAGTAAATAGACCAATGTTACCATTCATAGTCTTTCAGGTGTCATATGCGCCACCAAGAAACATGCATTTACATTATGTCAAAATTATGCTAAATAATCATTCCATGTACTCAATTATGCTAAATAACCATTTCATGTATTCATATATACAATATGTATAATTCGACACAATTTTTATATCATTCCAAACTTGGATGCAAACTTTATCACAATTTGCACTTTTCATGCCCAAGCTTGCAGCACAAGTTTTGGACGATCACCATATTGGCTGTAGCTATTCTGTATCAATTATAGGTCATTTATGCAAGTTTTTCAAGCATAAAATATTTATGAACAACAACCATATGATCATGATCAAAATGGGGCAACAACATGACATGAACTTGGTACATATGCAATAATTCACACAATATCGAGTTTTACCCAATTAGGTCAACATTTCGATACCTTTTTTATGCTAATAATTTTTCCCTGAAACACAACATCTTTATGGACCTAATGCAACAACATTCACCCTAATTCAAGCATCTTTGCATACACATAAAATTAAACACACAACATAAAAATTATGCACACACATTGGCATCATTATAATACCTTAATGTCACAATTACACTAACCTAGGTTTGTTTCTAATTTTGTCCAGCCATAGCTACCCTGACATAACACTATCCTTTTACACATTTATAGTCTTCAAATATCATATTTTAAATAGCATTCATGGTCAAAATAAATTATCAAAACAAAAAAGCCATGGTTATATACTCATACATGCATATACACTTGGACATCACCTAAACCTAGCACCTAAAATCAAAATTTATTCACTCCAACACATCCTTTCATTTTTACAGAATATTTAGGTAATATTTAGGTAAAGTTTGGCATAATAAACCACTTAAAAGTCACCTTCCAACTCATACCAAAATCGACCACAATCCAAAGCACAACCAGTAACTTTTTTCTTTCAAAATCCAGCATGTATGCCACTTTGATTCAATTTGAATAAAACTTTCCCACAACAAATTTAAGGTTCCAGCCATTTATTCACAAACCCTAATGTGTTATGAAACCTCCCAAATCAATTAGAATAGAATCTAATTCAACCAAAACAAAAAATATCAAGCAAAGGAACCATGTATTGCAATCTACTCAAACAACACCCTATCTTAGTTCCACCATCAAAACTCAATTCAAAAGCATACCAAACTTGATTTATTTGGCTCTCCTTGCTATATACTACTTTAGGTGCTAGAACACTTGAAAGCCTTTCCAAAATTAATGGTTTGCAAGTTTGGATGGAGGCTGCCTATCGTGGAATATGTAGGAATGGTTGCTGCTAGATTTGTAGAGATGAAGAAGTAGTTGTTTTCTAGCTCCTTTATACTTGTTTTCACTCTCTTTTTGATGTTGAAGGACATATGTAGGGCTGGAATGACTTTGGGCAGCACATTAGATGGCTAGGATTTGTTTTGCCTTTTAAATTTTTTATAATTCTATATTGACCTACTTAACTCTTCTTATTTATATATTGCACCACCACTTAACCTTTTTTTAAATTGACCTATTAAGCTTTAATTTTGTGTTATTCAAGTCATTTTCCTATGTATTTCAAGTATTTTTTGGAAAATTACACTTTAGACCGATGTACGGAAGTATACTTGCCATATAGACCATTTTGCCCTTTTTTAGGTTTTAACGGGTAACTTTAATTGACAATTTTGACAACTTTGTGTAGCTTATTTTAAAATTTTACTTTCACTTTTTAAACATGTTTTAAAGTGCCCTTTTCATTTTTGAATTAAATTTTTAAGTCATAAGCACCTTAATGTTAAACTAGCACGTCAGTATAAGCTAGCACCTCCCCTAGTGCTACTTACCCGTGCTTAGTTTTAACCCTAAACATGATTGTGATTATATTAGTAACATTTTATTGTTACTAGACTGTCTCTAACATAATATATTGTGTCTCTAACATAATATATTATATCTCTAACATAATATATCATGGCTCTAACTAGGTATAACAAAGTGAGTGTGACAAAACTTTCCCTCTCAAGAAATTTCGTCCGCGAAATTCTCTATGTAAACAACTGAGGGTATTGTCACTTCATAACCTCTTCAGATATATACATATATAAAGTTTAGGAATAAAGTACATGCTAAAAATAGTCAAGCTATGATGTGATTCTAATGTAGATCAATATTTGGATATAAATATGGCATTTCACTCGCAAAGAGCAGTTAATGAGGAGGTAAAGAGATATGCCCCTTTGTCAATATAGTCTAAAGGTGCTCATGTTGTCACTAGGAATGAAGGGATGGACATGATATATTCTTTCAGTGCATGGTTGAGATGCTACAGTGGATTATAGGGAGGGACTGTGCCACAAGCATCAATTCCACCAGTACCAGTAGAGTTTTCCAACAAACCTCTGATAGATAAGCTTCATAAGTATAGAGCCATTGAGTTTAAAGGCAAGATATATGATGATCCATCTACAACAAAATATTGGTTATATGGTATTGAGAGAGTACAACAACAGTTACAGTGCTCTTCATCAGATAAATTGATTTGTGTTGTTTCTTTGCTGAAAGAAGATGCTTATCAATGGTGGATCACAATACAACAAGTGATGCCCCTAGAACATCGCACATGGGAGAACTTTGTTGCAGAATTCCAGAAGAAGAATGTTAGAGATTTATACATTGAGGAAAGGAGGAGACGGTTCCTTTATCTTCGACAAGGGAGATCTATTGTCAGCAAGAATGAGAGGAATTTTATTCGACTTAGTAGGTATGTAAGAGAGTTATTACCTATAGAAGAGATCAAATGCAGTAGATTTGAGTAGGGTTTACATAATGAAATTTGAATGTATATGGCTACTCAATTTATTAAGGATTTCTCTACTTTAATGAAGGCGGCTCTGAGTATAGAGCAAATTATAGTGGATGAACAGAGTAGAAGACAGAAGGGTCAGTAGAAGTAGAATCAGGGACAAGTGAATGCTCCCTAGACCAATAGTAAGAGATTTAGAGTCAGTCCTACAACAAACATGGTAGATTCAACCATAAAGACAAAGTTTGAGGCCTAGACATAGCTATATAGGCAGACCTAAGCCATATGTTACTTCAGTTGCCAGTACTAAAGAAGTGGGTCATGGTTCACGACCTATATGTGAACACTGTGGCAGACAACATGGAGAGATATGTTGGAAGTTGATAAGAGCATGTTATCTGTATGGGTCTATAAAGCATTTAAAGAGAGATTGTCTGAAAGGGCAAGCTCTACAGGCACCACAGTAGGAGTGGTTTGTTCCTCAAGGGGGCAGAGGTAGAGGTTGAGAAGATACTGGTATGGCTAGTTAGAGAATTATAAGAGTTTCTAAGACAGTGGATAGGCTAGATACTAGGGCGCCTAGCAAGACTTATGCGATTAAAGCTAGAGAGGACCAGGACACGCCAGATGTAATAGCTGGTATGCTTTTGATTTTTGACCTTACAATACATGCATTGATATTTATTGGTTCTACACATTCATATGTATGTGTACATGATGAAAATAGAGAAAGATTGTGTATTGATACTTTAGATTAGGAAATACTTGTGACTAATCCTTTGGGACACAATGTGGTTATGAATAGAGTGGATAGAGTGTATAGAGATTGTTCGATAGAGATACATAGACATATTTTTCTTGGAGATTTAATGGAATTGCCTTTTGCGGAATTTGACTTAATATTAGGCATGGATTGGCTACGTAGACATCAGGCAGTAGTAGATTGTAGACAAAAAAAGGATCACTTTTAAGACCTTAACTGATGATGATGTCATATTTATAGGTCAAAGGATAAATTTCCTAGCTAATATGATATTGTTCACTACAGCTAGACGGATGATTGGAAAAGGGTACACGACTTACTTAGCATGTATATTTGAGTCCAAGAAAGTGAACTCAGATGTACATGGTATACCTACTGTCTGTGATTTTGTGGATGTATTTCCTAATGAATTATCAGGAGTGCCATCAGATAGAGAAGTGGAGTTTGCCATTGAAGTTATACAAAGTATGACACCAATATCTATAGCTCCTTATATAATGGCACCTGTAGAGTTGAAAGAATTGAAGACTCAATTATAGGAGCTGATAGATAATAGTTTCATTTGACCTAGTGTATCCCCATAGGATGCGTCAGTGCTATTTGTGAAGAGGAAGGATGGTACCTTATGATTGTACATTGATTATCAGCAATTGAATAAGGTGACTATTAAGAATAGATATAATTTGCCACGAATTGAAGATTTATTTGATCAGTTAAAGGGAGCTAATGTGTTCTCTAAGATTGATATGAGATCTGGATATCATCAATTGAAGGTGAAAGATATCAATGTGTGCAAGACTGCTTTTATGACCAAATATGGGCATTATGAATTTCTAGTCATGCCATTTGGGCTAACTAATGCACCTCCAACCTTTATGGATTTGATGAACTATATTTTCCATCCATACTTGGACCAATTTGTAGTAATGTTTGTTGATGATATTTTGATCTATTCTAAGACAAAGGAAGAACACGATTAGCACTTGAGAATAGTGTTGCAAATTTTGAGAGGTAAATGACTTTATAGTAAATTTAGTAAGGGTGAATTTTGGTTAAATGAAATATCTTTTCTGGGTCACGTTGTGTCAGTAGAAGGCATTAAAGTGGACCCAAAGAAGATAGAAGCAATAGTAGAATGGAAATTACCTAAGAATGTTATGAAGATTCATAGTTTGCTAGGATTAGCCAGATACTACAGACGGTTTGTAAAGGTTAAACCAGAAGTTTATTGATTCAAATAATTTTATTATTTGGAATGACCGTCTAAGCCATCTTGGATCAATTATGATAAGAAAAATTATTGAGAATTCATACGGACATCCTTTGAAGAACTAGAAGATTCTTTAATTTAAGATTTTTCATGTGTTGCTTGTTCTCAAAGTAAATTAATCACTAAGCCATCACTAGCTAAAATAGAGAATGAATTCCCTACATTTTTGGAATGTATACAATGTGATATATGTAGGCTCATTCATCCACCATGTGGACCATTCAAATATTATATGGTTTTAATAGATACATCTTTAAGGTGGTCACATGTATGTTCATTATCAACTCGTAATATGACATTTGCGAGATTACTTACCCAGATAACTCAATTAAAAGTATAGTTTTCATATTACACAATCAAAACAATTTGTCTTAATAATGTTAGTGAATTTATGTCTTAAGCTTTTAATAATTATTGTATGTCAATTTGAATAACTGTTGAAAGGCTTATTGTTCATGTTCATACACAAAATGGTTTAGCAGAATTATTTACTAAATGCCTCCATTTAATTGTAAGACCATTACTCATGAGAACAAAACTTTCTATTTTCGTAAGGGACATGCTATTTTACATGCAACTTCACTTATTCGCATTAGGCCAACATGTTATTTTAAGTTCTCATTATAATTTGCATTTGGTTATAAACCAAAAATTTCACATCTTAGAATTTTTAGATGTGTAGTACATGTTCTAATTACATCACCACAATGCACAAAGATTGGTCCTAAAAAAAGATTAGGAATTTATATTGGGTATGAATTTCCATTTATAGTTAAATATCTTGAACCATTGACTTAAGATCTATTTATGGCACTTGCTTATTATCATTTTGATGAAATAATTTTTCCGACATTATGGGGAGAGAATACTTAACATGAAAAAGAAATTGCACAGAATGAATTATCATTATCTCATCTAGATCCTCGAACAAAATAATGTGAACTAGAAGTTTAAAAGATAATTCATTTGTAGAATATTGCAAATCAATTACCAAATATATTTACTGACATAAAAAGAGTCATAAATCGCATGTACCAGCTAAAAATGCTCCAATTCAAATTGATGTCCGTGTAGGACAACTTAATAGTGCAAATAATAGTAAATCACACTTGAAATGGGGTAGACTGGTTGATTCCAAGGATAAAAATCTTAGAAAAAAAAAAGGAAATGAGCAAATAATCAAGATAACCATATTATGGAGGTAGATATTCATAAAGATATTGAAGACATAACTAATTATAATGCACCAAAAGAGGTTCAGGTATCTAAAAATAATGAAAATGAACAGATCTAGATAAATTTATGTCTCTGTTAGTAAATAATGAAACCAAAAAGATATTATTATCGATAATATTTTTTCTTATAATATTGCTATTAATATCATAGAATAAAATAAAGATCTTGAACCTAAATTAGTTAAAGAATGTAGACATAAAGATAGTTGGCCAAAATAGAAAGATGCAATTCAAGCAGAATTAAATTCACATTTAAAATGTGAGATTTTTAGACTTATAGTCCAAACACCTTAAGGTGTAAAGCCAGTGGGTAAAAATGGGTATTTGTACAGAAAAGAAATGAGAAAATGAAATTATAAGATATAAAGCACGACTTATAGCACTAGATTTTTTACAAAGACCTGACATTGATTATAAAGAGACATATTCTCATGTGGTGGCTGCAATTACTTTTAGATGTTTTACCAATCTGATAGTATATAAAAAGTTTGATATGCATTTAATGGATATTATTACAGCCTATTTATGTGATTAATTTGATAGTGAAATTTATATGAAAATTCTATAAAGATTTAAAATGTCTCAAGCACGTAAAAATTCTCGAGAAAATTGTCCAATACAATTACAAAAATCTTTATATGGATTAAAACAATATGAACATATGTGATATAAATGTCTTAGTGAATATTTATTAAAAGAATATTAAAAAATGATCCAATTTGCCTATGTGTTTTTATAAAAAGATGTGGACCAAATTTTGTTATAATTATTGTGTATGGTGATAATTTAAATATTATTGGAATTTCTTAATAGCTTTAAGAAGCAATAAATTATTTGAAATGAAAGATTTTAGAAAAACAAAGTTTTGTCTCCGCATGTAGATCGAGCATTTAAAAGTTATAAATTTTCTACATCGATCAACTTATGCAGAAAATGTGTTAAAGCGAGTTTATATAGACAAAGCACATCCATTAAGTATTGCAATGGTTGCAAGATTACTAGATGTAAATAAAGAATCTTTTCATCCTCGAGAAAATAATGAATAAATTATTGGTTCTGAAGTATCATATCTTAGTGCTATAGGAGCAATGATGTATGTTGCTAATAATATACGTCCAAATATATCATTTGATGTCAATTTATTAGCAAGATTTAGTTCTTTCCAACAAAAAGACATTGGAATAGAGTTAAACAAATATTTCAATATCTCCATGGAACAATTTATGGAGTTATTTTATTCAAATGAATATGGATCACAATTAATTAGTTTTTATATTTATCTGATCCACATAAATCTCATTCTCAAACAAGTTATCTATTTAGATGTGGAGCTACTACTAGATCAGGACACTCTACGAAACAAACTCTAATTGCTACACCTTCAAATCATACAGAAATAATCACAAAACAGGAGACGAGTCGAGAGTAAGTTTGCCTAAGATTATTTACCCAATATATTCATAACATATGAGGTTTGGCCGCAAAATGGAAGATTTCAACAATATTATATGAAGATAATATAGTGTGCATAGAGGATATATAAAAGGAAATAGAACCAAACATATTTCACTGAAATTCATTTTTACTCATGATCTTTAGAAGAACGGTGATATAGATGTTCAATAAATTCATTCAATTGACAATCTAACATATTTATTTACTAGAACATTATCAACTATAACTTTTGAGAAATTAATATACAAAATTAATATGTGTCAATTCAAAGATATTAAATGATGTAGTTATAAAGGAAGAGTAAAATATATGTTTTGCTCTTTTTCCCTTAGTCAAAGTTTTATCCTATAAAATTTTCTTTGATCAAGTTTTTAATGAGAAAACTTAAATATATTATATAATATTGAAGACTGTTTATTCCTTCATTAGGTTTTTCATCCCACAAGTTTTTTCTAGTAAGATTTTATTAACGCACAATAGGTATGGACTTTTCCAAGGAAGAGTGTTATAAATATTTTAAATTGGAGGTCTATAATCCCAAATCATGACACATTTGATTATTATAACCCTAATTATGTGTATTAATTTTTTTTTTTTGTGTGTAACATATGCTATAGTGTTTGTAGTTGAGAGATAAATGTCTCGTGTAGGACAGTTAAATTGAAATTATTATCCCAATTCTTTATTCTTCGTATTTTTATTATATTGTATACTTTTTTTGGTTCATTATATTTTCCTAATAGATTGAGATTTTATTTGTTTGGCAGAAATATATTTAAAAAGAAATACTTTTTACTATTTTTGAAAGATTTTTTTTTTTAATTTTGACAATAATATTTATATATATAAATTTATATATATAAATTTATTAATATTTTCAATTTTTAATATTATAATTAAATGAAAACAATAAATTATTTTTAAAATATTTTTTATGAAAAATATTTATTAAATACAAATTATTTGCTTTTATTTCAATAAAAATTTATAAAAAAAAGCCATAATTTGTTCATAAATTAAGTAGTATTACTATTCTAAAAAAACCCATGATTAATTTATTATTTGTTACTATATTATTTTTCATATGGAAATGAGAATTCCATAGATGCACGAGCAAAATTCTTTGCTGTCCTGCAATTCAGCACCAGTTTTAAACGCCCATATCGGCCATTTTCTTTCTTTTGAAACTCTCATCCTACCTCATCATCCTCTCTCTCTCTCTCTCTTCTGCGGTGACCCCTTTCTTCCCCTTTTCTCCAGGGGTCGCCACTCCCTCCATCTGCCTTTCAATTTCCCACTTTTCTCAAATTTTCAATTTCTTCTCGCCGGAGTCCACACAAAAACCTTTCTTCGAATAATTAGCCATGTCGGAGATGGCCAACACTGATCCCGAAGGAATTGACGGAGTAAGAATGACTTGGAATGTCTGGCCACGCACCAAAGTCGAAGCCAGCAAGTGCGTGATCCCACTCGCCGCCTCCATTTCTCCGATCCGTCACCATCCCGACATTCCTACCCTTCCTTACTCGCCTCTACGCTGCAAGACATGCACCGCCATCCTCAATTCCTTCTCCCGCGTCGACTTTACTGCCAAGATCTGGATCTGCCCCTTTTGTTTCCTACGCAATCATTTTCCTCCTCACTACTCCATGATCTCCGAAACCAATCTCCCTGCAGAGCTCTACCCTCAATACACGACTGTGCAGTACACTCTTTCTAACCCTAATGTTAATCCTAATAATCCCATCAACGCAGCTCCTGCACCGTCGGCTTCACCTGTTTTCTTATTCGTTCTCGATACGTGCATGATCGAGGAGGAGTTTGGGTTCGTGAAATCGGCGTTCAAACGCGCGATCGGGTTGTTGCCGGATAACGCGCTTGTTGGGTTCGTTTCGTTTGGGACGCAGGCACAGGTTCATGAATTGGGATTTTCAGATATATCGAAGGTTTATGTTTTTAGAGGCAACAAGGAGATTTCAAAAGATCAGATTATGGAGCAGTTGGGACTTGGCGTTTCTGGCAGGAGAGCCCCTGCTGGATACCAACAGAAGGGCATGCAAAAGGGTTTTCCAGTTTCAGACGTTACCCGCTTCTTATTGCCCGCATCCGAGTGCGAATATACCCTCAACTCTGTGCGTGATTTCATTTTGATTCGAGTTTTGAATTTCAGTTCTAATATTCATATTTTCGTTGATCGAGTAAAATGTTTCTCTCTCTCTCTCTCTCTCTCTCTCTCTCTCTCTGTGTGTGTGTGTGTGTGTTTCTAATAGCTTTTGGATGAGTTGCAAACGGACCAATGGCCGGTTGCTCCTGGTAATCGAGCTTCAAGGTGCACAGGAGTGGCCTTAAGTGTGGCTGCAGGACTGCTTGGAGCTTGTTTGCCTGGGACTGGCGCCAGGATTATAGCTTTGGTTGGTGGTCCATGCACAGAAGGGCCTGGCACGGTAATGCCTTCTGGTTCCCTCTGTTTTAGTTATTTTACATTTAACTTGATCTTCCCTTTTTGTTCTTTCTCTAAGTTGTTGTTTTACTAGATTATGTAATTATAAATTAGTGTCCTGTGTGGTTAATATAATGTCTTTATGTATTTTTATTATAGATAATTCTGCTCAATAAGTATTTATAGCAGTATTTTTTTTAAATAAAATCATATACTAGATTTTATACCACAACAGAGAGCGTAGACTGCTGGGTGTTACTGTTAGAAGAAACAAGAAATTGTTAAGTTTTGGTAGTAGCATTAAGGTAGGCGTTCATATTCCCCAAAGCTTTTTCTTATTTGAATGGGTTTTGCTGAAAACTAAATTCAATAAAATTCATTGCCCAAGAGTCTTTCCTGAGTGCAAGTTCGGTTCTTATCTCTCCATTTGTTAGTCCCTCGGTGATTCATTGCTATTAAAGGGATCATGTTTGCAATTGAGAAATAAAACTTACAGGGAAGTTAGTTGAGATACCAATAGAGACTATCATGTGTTTTACTTTGATACAATAAGCAAGCCATTACGTATCTACTCTAGAAGAAAATTTAAAAAATGTGATAAAGATGAGAAGTTGACAGTCGATCAGCTCCACTTTCTTGAGCTGATCGATTCAATGGGAGATCGGTTTATTCCATAATTTCCGTTATCTTCTTATCCATTATCTTTTTAACTTTAGCTAGTTAGTTGAGATAGGGAACTTTAGCTATAAATAAATCAGATGAGATTGTTTTAGGTAGTAGATTTGTTTTGCGATTCCTCTATTGTTTTGGAGAATAGTCCTTCACTCCTTCTCGAATTGGACTTATTATTAAAGCTATTTTTTCTCAATATTCCTTTCCACACTGTCTCTCTTACTCTTTCAGTTTTCTTAAAACTCTATCAGTGGTACTAGAGCAGGTCTCGATCGTGATGGTGAACACACGCTCAACCTCATCCAACAACCCACAACCCGAATCACAAAATACCCACCCATCTTCACCCCATCGTTCTCCTGACCCATCGCTGCCCAACTTGCAGCGATAGCAGCACGCCTGGAAACTATTGACACGTTAGCATCAAAGGTAGCTGCTCTTGAAGCCAACCAAAACTCAGTCGGAACCCAACCTCCTCTTAATTGCAGACTTGGAAAAGAACCTCAAATGTCCTCACGCAATCAACACTGGAATACCAGACCAGAAAACAATGAAGAGGACGATGTGTCCCCTCGGTGGCGACGTAACCAACGACCATATACAAAGATGAAATTCCCCAAGTTTGAAGGTGGAGATCCTAGAGGATGGATTTTGAAGGCAGAGAAATTCTTTCGATATTATTAGACACCAGATGAATCCAAGGTAGATATTGCTTCCATGCATCTTGAAGGAGATGCCTTAGAATTCTTTTGTTGGCTCGACAATGATGGGGCTATTATGTGCTGGGAAGAGTTGGCGCAAGCATTCCACCAAAATTACGGTCCACCAGAATTTCAGAATTTAGATGAATACCTATTCAACATCAAACAGACGGGTATTGTGCAAGCATATCGACAAGAATTTGCTCCAAGAGTGACTAACTGGCCCGACCATTGTCTTTTAGGCGTGTTCTTGAATGGACTTAAGAATTCACAAGCCGCGCACTGTTTATAAAGCTATGAGTTTAGCCTAAGAATTCGAGTCCAAATTAAGCCTCGGTCCAAAGCGTTCTAATAAAAGCTCTACTGGTCAAATTCCTTATAAACCTAATATCACCAGCACAAATATACGACTGAAAGAGGGATATGGAGCAACACAACCAATTGCAAATCACACTCCAAATTCTGGACAGTCACGGGCTTGGGATGCAGAAAAGCAAGCTCGATTTGCAAAGGGATTGTGTTTCTGCTGCAATGAGAAGTTTGGACCTGGTCATCGCTGCAAACCTAGTACTTTCGCACTTTTGGAAGATAATCCTGATAACGAAAAAGATATTCATGAAGAAGAAATGGAGGAAGAGGCCGATCCTAATTTCTCTGAATTCGCCGTCATCAGCCTTCACACGATACTAGGCAAAAATCTGGCAGGAACCATGAAACAAAAGGGGCAGATTGGCAAACAAGAAGTCATTACTCTAGTGGATAGTGGATCAACACACAATTTTGTGTTTGAATCCATTTGGAACTTGCAGCTTCTGGTCCAGATGGTATCCACTTTTGGTGTGCAGGTTGGCAATGGGGACATTATACATTGCAACAACATTTGTAAGAACGTTGAAGTTCATCTTCCCCGGACTAAAGATTATTCAGGATTATTATCCCTTTTGTATTGGAGGTGCATATTTAGTACTGGGAATCCAATGGCTAGCTTCCCTCAATACAGTGCAAGCCAATCGGAACGAAATGTTCTTGATTTTCACTCTCAACGGCCAAAAGTACAAACTACAAGGAGTGCCAGTCAACAATACAGATCGAGCCTCATTCCAAGCCTTGTCCGCCCTGGCTCGCTCATCCAAAACTCCTTTACAAGATATTCACCATGAATATTCTGATATATTTTCTGAACCCACCACATTACCTCCATTTTACACACATTCTCATACCATTCCCTTAATACCCGATGCTCAGCCACCCAACATACAACCCTATAGATACCCATTCTCCCAGAAAAATGAAATTGAGAGACAAATATATGCACTCCTACAGGCTGGTTTTATCCAGCCCAATTGCAGCCCCTTTGTGAGTCCGGTACTCTTGGTGAAGAAGAAAGATGATTGCTGGCGTATGCGTGTGGATTACAGGGCCTTAAACAAACTCACAATCCTTGACAAATACACAATTCCGAATATAGATGAATTATTAGACGAGCTACATAGTGCTACCGTCTTCTCCAATAGTGATTTACAATATGGATACCATCAGATTAGAGTGATTCCTGCAGATGTACCAAAAACTGCATTCTGCACT
>CAOGCB010312843.1:0-14583 GCA_948266635.1 Cnidoscolus chayamansa
AACAGTCCTATAGAATTTACCTTTCACCTTCAATGGTATTTTCTTGTCGCATAAGACTCCTGATGCTCCCTTCCACTTCGTCCACCCTACCTGTATTCTGTGGGCCACATCTTCGTCTATACGACCTTCATTTTGAAACACGGAGCCCAAATATCTAAACTGTTTGGCTCTTGGAACCAAAACTCCATCCAAATTAACCTCTTATTCTTTCTTTTTCTTTAAATTGAACTCACAGTGCATATATTCTGTTTTACCCCTACTTAACTTAAAACCCTTATCCTCAAGAGTTTTTCTCCACACTTCCAGCTTACGATTAACTCCCTCACTAGTCTCATCGATTAACACAATGTCATCTGCAAATAACATACACCAAGGCACATCATCTTGTATGCTTCCAATTAGCTCATCTATAACAAGAGTATACAAATATGGACTCATGGCCGAACCTTGATGCAATCCAATGGTAATGGGAAAAGTCTATGTGTCCCCACCCGGTGTTTTCACCCTAGTGGATGCGTTCTCATACATATCCTTGATGATGTTAGTATACTTGACATGGACACCCTTCCTCTCTAGAACCCACCAAAGCACTTCTCTTGGCACTCTATCATAAGCCTTCTCCAAGTCAATAAATACCATGTGAAGATCTTTCTTCTTCTCTTGATACAATTCCATTAGTCTTCTTAGAAGAGAAATGGCCTCCAAAGTAGATCGTTCTGGCATAAAACCAAATTGATTCTCAGACACTCTTGTAATTCTCCTCAATCTATGTTCTATAACCCTAGCAACCAACCATTTTATTTAAAAAGAACTATGAATTCAGAAAGAAATAATGATAAACCTAGTAGCAGAAAAGGAGCTATAGTCATCTATAGTCAACTGTTGACTTGCTTTGAGAAGCAGAAAGTAAAAAAAGTTAGAAAAAAAAATCAATAAACTAAATAGAACTTTCCTTGCTTTTAGAAGTAGAGTTGCAACTTGCAACTTAAGAGAGGCGTTTCTAAGGGATTGATGGAAGAACAATAGAGAGTTTAGGATAAGGAATCCAAACAAAAAGCCATGAATGTTGAAGAAATTGATGAATTTATCAGAATCGATAAAACTCAAGGAAGCAACTAAAATTGGCTTTCAAAGACTTCATCAATTGACTGACAAGAACAGGATAGAATTTAAAATAAAAGAGAAAGAGGTCTTGGCATTTTGTTATCGAAGAGTGAATGTGTTATGTGCTTGTGTGATCAATCGTGTCATAGGCCTATGGGGAAGAGAACTTCCTATCAGGATAGCCTTGTTCCTACCTCGCTCTCATCGAAGAGGACCTATGATTGGAGCAGAATATTGAACTCGGAAGAGAGGGAGTTCACAGACCTCAAGACTCGATGAATGGGAGAGTCAATCTCAGCTTTTGATTCAATTTGTACTTGTTTTATTAATGATGTTGTTGTCTCTATCAATAAGAGAACATGCAGTTACAAAATAGAATTATAGGACAAGTAAATTCCTACATTGAGTAGCATATCAAAATAAAATATTAACTCCTGTTGAATTTAAATTTTAAGAGTCCTAGACACTGAAAAGGAATTTAAGAATCCTACTGAAAATAGAATTTAAGAATCCTAAAATAAAACTACTATATAGATGCCACTACTTGTCCAAGATAGACTCAATTACTGCCTACATCTCTTCCCACCTGGAAAAACAGCTTGTACTCAAGCTGTCAAGTTCATCCAATCTCATCTAAATCCATCTTTCTCATCATATGCAACGACTTCTAGCTACAATGGACTCAATTACTGCCTACAACATCTCTTCCCGTTTGGGGAAAGAGCTTGTCCTCAAGCTGGAAGTTCATCCAATCTCATCTAAATCCATCCTTCTCATCTTACGCAACAACTTCTTGCTAAAACAACTTCTTGCACTGGTGCCCCATCGTATATGGGTCATCACGATTATAACACAAACTTTCGGCCCTTCGATCTGCCATCTCAGCCCGAGTTAGCCTTTTAATGGAAGGAGAGGCCACACTATTGCTACTCCTATTGGATTACTAGTGCCTCTTAGAGTGGATGTGAGAAGAGTCGATACCAGCTGCTTCTCAAAAGCTCGAACTAAGTTCATTTCTTGAGCAAGATTTGAAGGATTTTGCATCTCCATATCTAGCCTGATTCTGTTGGTGAGTCAAGCTATAAAAAGATCAACCTGCTGGTCTACTCGTACCATGGTTGTTGTTGCTAATAAGTTCTGCAATTGTTTCTAGTATTCTTCTATGGTGCTAATCTGTTTTAGATTAACTAGTTCTCCCAAAGGATTTCTCCAAGAGGGGGCCCAAATATGAGGTTGCAATACTCTTTGAAGGTTCTCCATGATATTTCGGGTTCCACTTGGTTTAATTTATAGAACCATAATTGTGCTTCTCCCAAAAGATAAAATGGCAGCCCTACTTTGTCTTCTACGTGCATTTTTTGATGCAGAAAAAATTGATCACATCTATACAACCAAATTACTGGATCTTCTGTTCCATCAAATACCAGGAAGTCCAATTTGGTATATCTCAGCATAACACCAACATTCAGTATATTTTCTACCTGCTCTTGGTTCTAGTTCTGCTGGTTGTTGCTGCTGCTAGACCCCACCTCAATGCGGCTGGCACTCCTATTGTTCAACATCTCCTTCATTTATCGAGAGTGTTTGAAGTTGGAACTCCAACTGATTCATTCTAATCTCATTATGTGACTGAATCTCTTGGATAAAAGATCATCATTCTTCTCTTGATTCTCCCATGACGCTTAGCTCTAATACCAAGTTGTTATGTGCTCGTGTGATGGATCGTGTTACGGGTCTATGGGAAAGTTCTTCTATGGGAAAGAGAACTTTCTGCAACAGTAGCCTTGTTCCTACATCTTTCTAACCGAGGAGGACCTATGGTTGGAGCAGAATAGTAAACTCGAAAGAGAGGTTCACAAATCTCAAGTCTCGATGAATGAGAATCTCAATCTCAGCTCTTGATTCAATTTGTACTTGTTTTGGTATTGATTATTGTTGTCTCTATAAATAAGAGAACATGCAATCACAAATAGAATTCTAGGACAAGTACCTATATTGAGGAGGATATCAAAATGAAATATAACTCCTACTGAATCCAAACTTTAAGAGTCCTAGTTACTGAAAAGGGAATTTAAGAATCCTATTGAAAATAGAATTTAAAAACCCTAAAATAAAACTACTCCCATGATAGATGCAACTACTTGTCCAAGACGAACTCAATTACTGCCTATAATAGAATGCTTCTTTTACATTGCTGAAATGTCATATCACATCAGTAGTATTTATAGCCAGATGCCAACTTTAACAAGTCTCACTAACATGTCCAGAGCATACTAGGCCGGAGAAAAGAAATCAAGTATCTGAATTCCTACATTGAGGAGGATATCAAAATGAAATATAACTCCTACTGAATCCAAACTTTAAGAGTCCTAGATACTGAAAAGGGAATTTAAGAATCCTACTGAAAATAGAATTTAAAAACCCTAAAATAAAACTACTCCCACGATAGATGCAACTACTTGTCCAAGATAAACTCAATTACTGCCTATAACAGAATGCTTCCTTTACGTTGCTGAAATGTCATATCACATCAGCAGTATTTATAGCCAGATGCCAGCTTTAACAAGTCTCACTAACATGTCCAGAGCATACTAGGCCGAAGAAAATAAATCAAGTATCTGAATTCTGATCATACCCCTGTCTGGATAAAGTTGCATATGATTACCATGTCCATCAGCCCATAGGATCAATGTTTATTAAGCAACTCTCAGTGCAACAACATAAGTACATTGTTCACTTTACCAACTACCTCCATTACTATATCTGTGTAGCAATATCTTTCCATTATAAAGAAGAGCATAGTGCAGACGCAGTTCGAAAGTCAGCCTTGCTTTTCAATAACTAGTTCCCAAAGCTCATTAGTCATATTGGTTGGTAGATTTTAATGTGTTTCACTGCGGTGCCTCTTTTACAATAGTCACAGGCTTCCAAACACCATTTTATCCGTATTTTTAGATTTTACAAAAACAGTAGAAACCCAAAACCCTATAAATAGTATTGTACTTTAACGCAAAAATAAGCCACTTTCTTACACATAATCAGAAATATGCCACAGTAAAACTGTTCTTGTGCATTTTTATACCTCCTTTGTATTTTCTTTAGCTCACCACAATTATTCAGTTTACTATATACTTGCATATAATAAATTCATTGTAAATCTAGAGAAATCACTGAAAAGAATGACCAAAAACAATTCTTATAACAAGAGTAAATAAAATGGTAGTAAGATAAGGAGCAAACATGTCATCATAAAGAAGAACGTGCTGAACTCACCTGAGAGAACCAAATCTAAGAAAGTATAATAATTCTCCATAAAGACCTTCCTTGCCTGACTTTCTTATAGTCTGCAAAACAGTTCCATCTCCTTTCAACTTCTGAATGACAAAAGAAAGAAGCTCCTGAAAAAAAGAGAGAGAGAGAGAGAGAGAGTGTGTGGTAGCAATGTATAATGACTCATATAGCAGAATATTAAGCTTTTCCACTCTATACCTCATCCAGTTTCTTGTTTGCAAGATGAAGTTCCTCTACTAGCCAAGCCATGCAAACGCAGTTACAAGATTTCTCAATAGTTTCAGGAAAAACAGCCATCCAATCATCCAAATTAAAGTCCTCACAATCAGCAAAGACAGTATTCACCTGCAAACAAAAATTATTAAACCCTTAATTTCCAAAATACTAATGAATGGTAGTAAAATGCATATCTTTTAGATTTGTCAAACAGTCCCCAGTCAATATTTTACATGCCCCCATTTGAGAGATCATTGCAAATAGAGCCAATTACATGCGATATTATTTAGACCTGACATATCATGCAATACTTTTATAATTCCAACGCCCATAAAAAAGCATTTTCTACTTTCTATTGGCTTACCAAACTACTCAAGTGATTTATCACCCTACCCAACCAAAAAATAGAAAAGAGAAACAGAGAGAGAAAATAGTGACAGTGCCTGCCTCATCCTCAAGTTGTTTAAAAGAAGCCCATAGTAGACGCAACTTGGGACCCTCAGAAACAGCATACAAACTTAAGGGTTGCTTTGCACGCTGCTGCTCAATTTCAAGGACTCTGTTTCCGATATTTCTTTGTTGTTCTGTAGCATGAAGAGAATCCAAGAGCTTTTCCTTAACTGAATCCCAAGCATATTTTGCGTTAGCATGGCCTTGATTCTTCTTAGCACTGGGAAAAAAAGAAAAAAACCTTCGTCAGGTAGACAACAACAACAACAACAACAAAGCCTTAGTCCCAAACAAGTTGGGGTCGGCTATATGGATCCTCTAACAAATAAGCTCACTGGCAAGTCAGGTAGACAAAAGGAAAAATAAAAATGAAAATCCCACACAAATAAAGAGATTGCATTGTTATCTTAAAAGCAAAAGAACATGTCATCTATGAAAAGAAAAACCTCGAAACCGATTTTTTTCCTCTGCTTACCCTTACCTACCAGAAGAAGCTTCACTTTCATGGACCACATTATCATCTGCTATGTTCCTCCAAGAAGTCAAATTGGGCCTATCAATGGGAATTACACCAGCCATATATGTAAGTGCTATGCTAGTCATCAGAAGCAACTGATTGCTGATAGAAACCAAATCGGATGTTGTTGCACCATCAGGGTCCACCAAAGCTCCGAAGCAACTACACCTCAAGGAAATTTCCCTTTTACAAGGACTTGGTTTCACATTTGAGAATCCAATACTGCATGTTTCCCAAAGAGGGAGCTTGACAACTTTACAGCTTATACGGGAATATTTTCTGCAGCCAAACACATACATATGAGAACAAGATTGTCAGTAAGACATTTTAATGGTGATATGGCATGGGGGCGAAACAAACTCATATACAAGAAACATTACTATGAAACTGATTACAGCCACACCAAATTTATTGTTGAGAAAAAGTACATTGTTCATCCAATAGAAAGAAAGAGTGCATATGATGTGAATTAGTGAGCTAATGTGTGGTCTGTGACCAATCGGCTTCTTCGAAAACAAACAAATTGAGCTCAACAGGGCCAATTAGATGCAAAATTGGATTTTTTTTTTTTTTTTAATTTTCAATTTCCACCAACATGTCACCCCAGATAATTTCCTTTCAAGTAACAATGCTAGTAATATCAAAAAAAAAAAGACGTTTGTAAAGAATCACTAGGAATTTGGCACATTGAATTAATCCTATTCCAAATCAACCAAAAATCAAAAGCCTCCAAATAACAGCACAGAGACGGGAGTTCAAAAGGAAGCAAAGAGGAGACCTCTGTGGCGTCCTAAAATGTGGATTTGGCAGCAGATATCTCTTCTCTCTGACACAGGTTGTCCATATAAGCAACTTAACACATGGTGCAGAAGGCGCATATTCTGCCATTGCTAAACCTTTTGCGAGTCCTCCAATCAACACATTGCTTAGCTATCAAATAAAGTCCTGCAGGAGAGTTGAAAGGCAGAAGCGTTCAGCTGAGACAGAAATAACAAAATGACAGAAAAGGAAGGGAAGGGAGAAGGTGGAAGTTAGGGTTAGGGTTGATGAAGTGGTTGAAAATGGAGAAGGATGAAGATGAGGATTGGAAATGTGCGTACCTGGTTGATGAAGTCGAAAACGAATGTTTCATCGGTCAATGGTTGTAATCGCTTATCGCTATCAGAAATGCAGTACAAAACATAGCATGGTCCAGTTTTGACAACCAAACAAGCAATAGCCTCAGCCTCGGCTCGCCCGCTCACCTTGCTGCTCCCTCTTTTAAATTCCGCAAGACTTCACCAAGTTTTCAAAAGAAGGGGAAATTTAGATTTGAAGTTCAATTTAATCGGTATATTATTAATAAAATTATCTCGCATAATAGGCTTATTTTCTTATTTTCTTTTAATTGTTACATAGCACCGCTGTTAATATTTTCAAAATAAATTAGTAATATATTTAGAATAAAAATAATATATAATTAGGATAGAATATTAATTTTTTATATTTTCTATTTTTTTATATATAAATAATTTGATTTTTTAAATATTTATTAATAAATTAATTTTTATTTTAAAATACTTAACTAAATATTAAAATTATATTAAAATTAATATATTTAATCATATATGTTTATTTTTTAAATATAACACTTTCATCCATTTAAAAAAACTAGTTTTTTATTTATTATAAACTTTTATTTATTTTAATTTATAATATTTATATAAATTTTAATAATTAATAAAATTATATTAATAACTTATTATTTAATTAAATATACATTAAAAATAAATAATAAATAATTATTTATATAATTTTTAATTTTTAATTATATTATTATAACAACTTCACTGATTTTAAAATATAAATTTTAATAATTAAATTATAAAATTAATTAGTATTTTTAAAATAATAATATAATATAATATATTTAAAATTAACATTGATCAAATTATTATATATTTATTAAATAATATTTAATTATCTTATATTTATAATAGATTAATTAATTATGAAATTAAAATTTATTATATTTATATTATTAATTTAAATAATATATTTATAATAAAATTTTAAATTATTAATATGTATAAATTATTAAATAAAATTAATAAAATTTACATAAATTATTAATATAAATTTTTTTATTTTATTTATTTAATACTATTTTAATAATAATAAAATTTACAGAAATTATTATATTTATTATTATTATAATATTAAGTAATTATATATTTATTTTATCTATAATTATTTTTATTTTTATAATATTTATATAAATTTTAATAATTAATATATTTATAATATTAAATAAAAAAATTTATATTAAAAAATAAATTAAAAATAAATAGATATACAATATAAAAATATATAAAAAAAAATAGAAATAATAAAATATCACTATATACTATAATTATTATATTAAATTAAACATTTAATATTAATAAACATAATAAATTTTAAATACGGATAAATTGATATAATAAAACACACATATATAATAAATTGATATAATATTTTTATATATAAAATCAATTTAGTAAATATTTTCGTGATTTGCGATTTGTAGGGTGAGCATTGTTCAGTTTTAATTAAAGAATCAAATCGAATTGATTCGGTTTGATTCTTCGAATAAATCAATTTGGTTCGGTTAATCTTTTTATAAATATTTTATTTTTTATTCGATTCGGTTATTTTGGATTTATAAACCTAAGAATCGAAATAATAGAAATAATCGGCCCACCTATGTATCTAGTAGCCCAGCCTAGTATCAGTTGGCCCAGTCCATATTTTTAAATCACATCTAAATAAAAATCAATAGATCGAATTACTAAATCAAACTGGTGAACTGGCTTAAATATAAAATCTAAATGACTTAATCTCTAAATCACATTTTGAATCAGAATTCCACACACCAATTTTAGAATATGACTCGACGTCCTCATCCTCATTGTCTCTCTCTCGACTCATGCGTTGTCTCCTGCATCTACCTCCCTCTCTGTTCCAGTTGACCCTGCTCTCTACTCACTCGCTTGGCCACCTCGCCTCCTGTTCTCCTACAGCTTCACGGTCACGGTTCATGCTCACTATCAACTGTCAGCTGTCACTGGTCCCTCGCTGCTTCGGTGCTCCTGTAACATTCGAGATTTGACGACACTTTTAACTATAGAGTTCTTACGGAAAGACTCACGAAAAGGAAGGTGACAAACCAACATATATCCTTTCCAATATGCTTTGTACTCACTCATGCTTTCTGCGAGAACTTCCCAGAATGTCACCCATCCTGTAATTGCTCAAAGCCAAGCACGCTTAACTGTGGAGTTCTTACAGAAATGCTCCCGAAAAGGAATGTGCACTTTGATGATATAGCTAATATCTATCAACTCTCTCAAGATATTCTCAATTGTATAGTCTCATACCAGCACAATCTCGAAATCACTCAACTGTGCAGCCCATTTCTATACAGTCTCAGGATCCCTCTTTTTCAGGTGTGGGATCGATTCATTAATGTATCCCTCCACCTAGAAGCCTGCCAAAAGCCGCTCCTTGTCCGTGCTCTCTCTAGCACCAGCGATCACTTCCCTCCCTCTTTGATCTCGGGTATTACATGCCCACCAGCTTCCACTTGGTTCGTCCTCGAACCACACCGTACTAGGAGATGAACTGACTCTGATACCAACTTGTAACACCCGAGATTTAACGACTGTCGCTACAAACCAACATATATCCTTTCTAACATGCTTTGTCCTCACTCACATGCTTTATGGGAGAACTTCCTAGAAGGTCACCCATCCTGTAATTGCTCCAAGCCAAGCACGCTTAACTATGAACTTTGTTACTGGTTTGCCCTTGACACCAAAGAAATATGATTCAATTTGGGTAATTGTTAATAGATTAACAAAGTCAGCCCACTTTTTATCTGTCAAAACCAACTATTCATTAGACATATTGGCTGAATTGTATATAAATGAGATAGTTCGGTTACATGGAGTCCTTTGTTCTATAATCTCATATAGAGATCCAAGGTTCATTTCTAGATTTTGGAAGAAGCTTTATAAAGCATTGGGAACCAAATTGAATTATAGTACAGCTTTTCACTCTCAGATCGATGGGCAATCAGAGAGAGTGATACAAGTATTAGAAGATATGTTACGGAGTTGTATCATTGACTTTGAAGGCAGTTGGGAGAAATACCTTCCATTAGCAAAGTTTGCATACAACAATAGTTATTGATCTAGTATTGGAATGGCTCCGTATGAAGCTCTATATGGAAGAAGATGTAGGACACCTGTCACATGGGTAAAAATGGGTGAAAATAAGATTGTGGGTCCAGACTTGGTAAGGAATGCTGAAAAGAAAGTGAAAGTTGTTAGAGAAATATTGAAAGCAGGCCCAGATAAACAAAAGTCATATGTTGACCTCAAAATGAGGGATATGGAGTACTCTATTGGAGATAAAGTGTTTTTGAAAGTATCTCCATGGAAGAAGATATTGAGATTTGGCAAAAATAGTAAGTTAAGTCCTAGGTTCATTGGTCCATACGAAGTCATTGAATGTGTGGATCTATTGGCTTATAGACTAGCTTTACCCCAAAGCTATATCGTATTCACAATGTGTTTCATGTATCCATGCTTAGGAGATACAGGTCGGATCCTTCGCACGTAATTGCAGTTGAAGCAATTGAGATCCAACCAGATTTAAATTACGACGAAGAACTAATTAGAATACTAGCAACGGAAACTAAGCAGTTGGAGAATAAGCAAATCCCATTGGTTAAAGTTCTATGGAACCGTCATACGGGACAATAAGCCATTTGGGAAAGAGAGACAGAAATGAGAGAGTTGTATACACAATTATTTAAAAGTTAGTGTATTCTAAATTTCGGGACGAAATTTTCTAAAGTGAAGAGAGTTGTCATGTACACTTATTAAGGATTAGAACTAGGTGTCAAAAAAATATATAAATAAAAGAATAAAAAAAGAAAAGAATAAAAAAATAAAAAATAAAAAAAAAAGAAAAAGAATGAAAAACACACACATATATATATATATACACACACACTTAGTGGCAGGCGATGCCTTGGGCATCGATTGCTCTCTTTTTTCTTTTTTTTTTATTTATCTTTTATTTATATATATATATATATAACAAAGGAAGGAGATTGAATATAATAGAAGAGAGGGATAGAGCACGGGAGGAAAAATAAAAAGAACAGAGAAAGAAAGAAGAAGAGAAAAGGAAAGAAGTAAAAAAAGAAAGAAGTAGAAAAAGAAAGAATTAGAAAAAGAAAGAATGAGATAAAAGGAAAAAAATAAAGAAAATTTTCAGTAGTTCGGTATTTTTATTTTGGTTAATTAAATTTGATCTAAATTATATTTTAATAATAAAAAAAATTAGGTTTGAATTTATTGTGAGGTTGAAAATTTTGGAGATTTATGATTCAGTATATAAAATATTTAGATTGTGTTTCTATTTTGGAAGACAAAATGATGCTAAAAATAATGAATTAAGTTAAATAAGGCATGAATATATTAAAGAGTAGATTAGGCAAATAAAAAGGTAAAGAAAAATTATTTAGCATAAAAAAAGAGTATCAAAATGTGTACCTAATCGAGTAAAACTTGATATTTTGTGAAGTGTTGTATATATACTAAAATTATATTATGTTACTGCCTCATTTTAATTAGATCATATGTTTGTTATTCATAAAGATTTTATGCTTGAGACATTTATATAAATGACATATAATTGACACAAAATTGCTACGGCCAATATGGTGATCGTAAAAAATATTATGATAGCAACTTTGGGCACGGAAAATACAAACAATCATAGATTTTGCATATGAGTCTAGAATGACATAAAAGTATACTGAATTGTGCATATTGTATATACGAATACATAGAATAGTCATTTGGTATAACTCATACATAATGCATATATTTATTTATTGGTGACGTATAACGACACATAAAGAACTTTAAGTGGTAATATTGGCATATTGTACCTTAGTGGGTATCAGAGTTAGCATAATGGTATGGCATGCCATAGTTCTTAGCAGTACTACACCATAAAGTTGATTTTAAGGCTACTGTAGGTACTTCAACGATTTGGCAAGTTTAGAGCCTCACCACATATAGACAGATAGTTTAGGCACCTGTTACTTATTTTGTTCAGCACTTGTACTTGGTTGACTATATTCCCCGTATTTAGCATTCGAGCCTTTTATAAATTATATGGGCTTAAAAAGAAAATAAAATTTTATATATAATAATTGTGACACATGCATTTGAAATTGAAAGATGCAAAACATGTCGAATTGTTATATGATTACATATTAAATTTTGAGGCATAACATATAAAGATGATTGGGATACAGTTTGTTAAATGGTATATTAAGTCTATTGTTATACCATATCATAATGTTGTTTTTCTTTTATATACCCACTGAGCAAGCAGCTTAGCGCATTAAATGGTTTTCATGCGCAGGTAAAAGACAATAGGACAATATGAGATTCATCTACTGATCCACAGTAGCAGTAGCAACTAAGGGAACACATCAGCTGGTTTATCGAGAACTCTGATACTGTATTTTATTAGTTTTGGCATATATATAGAGTATTAAGTAACCATATAATACATAGTTTAGTCATGTGAATTAGATTGCTATAAACATATTTATTTTTGTGATGAGATACTTTGTTGAAATGAGATTATAAAATTTTGAAACAGGTCTAAAAGTATAAATTTGAGGGCCCATATATATAGGGTAAACTCTGCCTAATTTTTAATTTAATTGAGTTAATAGGTTATAGATATGAAATATGTATTTTTTAATTTTTTTTATGCATAAGATAAGTAGGTATAATAAAGTAAAAAAAAAAAAAAAAAATTAAGTTGTGCATCCTACTCGAATCTTCATAAGTCTGGATAAGGGGTGTTATAAAAATATTGTATTTAAATATTTATTAATAATAAAAATTGACTTAAAAATATAATAAAAAAATATATTTCATTCACAAGAGCTTAAATGAATTGATTTATCCAAAAATAAATTATTCCTTACAAAATATATCTCATATCAGCTATGCATTATTTTGTTCTGCAAGAAATCTAAATCATCATCTTGAAACTTATTTATCCTCGTCACAAATGGTATGCTTGCTCCGAAATGATTTGATCGAATGGGAAATCTCATTGACTTGGGCTTTTTCTATGGTGAAATGGATTCTTCACTTAAATTCTAAGTATTATTGTTATATTAGTTTTCATTAGACAGACAGGGGTGGTGGCGCAGTTGGCTAGCGCGTAGGTCTCATAGCTTCTGAGTAATCCTGAGGTCGAGAGTTCGAGCCTCTCTCACCCCATATTTTTTTTCCTTCCGCAGCTTGAGCTTGGTTTTGACCCGGCCAGTCGGGTTCCAGCATTCTCATCGGCTCTCCATTTTCACAGGCATAACCCAACTGAACCTTTCCCCTCCACAAATCTCAATCCCCCTTACTCGGATCCTTTTGCAAGCTGCAGGCAGTTCCTCCTATTGGTGATTTTGCATTTCTCTCAACATCTCCTTCTGTTAGAGCTACCAGTTCTTATCGGATTTCTGCTCAATTTATTCTCAATTGTAATATCAGGAAGAATCAGGTATGGTGAAGGAGAGCAAAAGTGAGAAACAAACCATATCTCTAATTTCAGGTTTTTCTGTTGGATATTTTGGTTTGGTGTGTCTGTAACATGTTTTGTGTTTAGTTGGTTATGGTGATATGCAGAGAGTAAGAGTAGGAGAATTTCATCGAGGCAGAAGTATAAGGTTTTAAGGAAGGTCAAGCAGCATCACAAAAAGAAGGCCCAGGAGGCAAAGAAGCTAGGATTGAATAAAAACGCAAGGTCGCGAAGGACCCAGGTATTCCTAATGACTAGCCGTTCAAGGAACAGGAGCTCAAGGCTTTTGAAGCCCGCCGGGCTCGCGTTCTTGAGGAATTGGAGCAAAAAAAAGCTGCCCGAAAGGAGAGGTATTGATTCACTTTGCTTGATTTTTACTGTTGCTTGTTCTGACTTGTTACTGCGTTTAAGATTCTATATTTCAGGAAGAGAGGATTATGTTGTTAATAAAGCAATTTTGACTTGATTGAAATGCAAGCTTGTGCATGAGATCATAAATGAGTTATAGTTTGTTGAGAATAGGGGTGTGAAAATGGTCGGTTAAGTTCCAAACCAAACCGAATAATCGAATTTAATATTTTTTTAACTAAATCGAACTGAACTTTTTATAAAAACTGAATCGAACTGAACTAAAATATTTGATTTCGGTTTGTATGGAACCAAACTTCACACTTTCAGACTCTAGTCACAAACACAATTTAGTCACAAAAATAGAGTCCCACATTCTCAAAGTTACGGTTCCCTTTTCATATTTACAATCACTATCACAGCTCAAACTTCAATTACAGTCACAAAGTCCCAAAGTCACGGTTCATAGTTCATAAATAAAATTGAATCAATATTCCTATTTAGCATAATATTTATACATGCATAGTTAAGATAATATACCTTTAGAATAGAGATTTAAGTTGATGAAGTCAAGCTGAGTTCGATGACCCAAAACTCACTGAGTGAGTAGAGAGCAGCGACAACCGGAACAAGGAGGGAGGTAGATGGAGACGACACACAAGTCAGAGAGATGATGAGGATGAGGACGTCGAGTCGCGTTCTGGAATTGATGTGTGTGGAATAATAATTCAAAATATGATTTAGGGATTTAGTTATTTAGATTTTATATTTAAGCTAGTTCATCAGTTTGATTTAGTAATTTGAACCATTGATTTTTATTTAGGTTTGATTTAAAAATATGGAGCTGGGCCAATTGGAGTTGGGCCAATTGAAACTGGGTATTAGAAAAAATATATGTTGCCTTATACGTAATTATCTTTACCTAAATTAGTTGATGTGTACCATTAGCATTATAGTGTAATAAGCTTTATGTTAGCCTACAATTAGGGAGTGATTAGTGCTGTAAATGTATATAAATT
>CAOGCB010313548.1:0-10119 GCA_948266635.1 Cnidoscolus chayamansa
AAATGCGAGAATTAAAGTATAAGTAATAAAGTGGAAGATTGGTATAGAAGTGAGTGATATAAATCGTTAATAATAACTAAAACGAGGGTTGAAATACACTTTTTTCACGTTGTTATTGTGTTAGGAGAAAGAGCATATAATATATTACAATGATTGGCATGCGATATTGCCCACTTCCATATATGTAATGTATATACGTGTTTTCTTTTTAATATATTTCTACTAACATGGATCCACCATGCCAATCCTCTTCAAATACTTAAACATGAAGAAAAGTATTTCTACATAAATAATTGCCTGTTCTCACATCCATTTTAAAAAAACTCATAACCCAGATTAACAAGAAGATAGTCTAAGTAAAATTGAAAGGTTAACGAAAACATGATAATCTTGATTAATGAATGAAAAGTCACGTTTTTATTGATTAGCTGTAACGTTGGATCCAAATTCAGTAAAGAAAAAGTGAATGGCAAGCAGGAGGAAATGGGTACTCTTTCAGGAAAGTTTGAACATAAAAAAGAAAAAAAAAACCGCATCTTTGATAAAAGGAAGGGCTTAAAGTATCCCATAAGGCACATCTTCCTCAAAGTGCATCTATAAAGTAAATGAACCCCCCCAAAAAAAATTGTTTTTTTTTATTCATAAATTTCAAAACTTTCTATAACATTGTCGAACTGATGTAATTCCAATTCAAAATTAGTCGATATTGAGTCGTAATTGTACGTTATTTATCTCTTAAAAAATAAGAAAAGAAAAATCAAGGCAGATTGAATGGACTCAAACTTACAAGCAGCTTGGTTGATTAGTTTGTAGAATAGTGAGATGTGACAACGTAAACAGTGGCGCGTGGGACCCTCCTTCAAATAGTCCAACCATCATCATTCATCAGCCGGTGGGAGGATCTCGTCCTTTCCCTTCAATCACTTGGGAACGTTTGATGCAAAAGCAAGTGTCCGGATTTAGCCTAAAGCTGCACACTTCACTGCACACCAGCTACTGCCTCCATTTTCCACTGCGACATACGGGTATGAGCAGCACAAAAGAAGACTCCTTCACTCTTCAGCTTTCTCTCTTCCCCCAAATCACCTAATCAAGGCAGAGTAACCAAAACTCTTTCATCCCCTGTAAAAATCATTTCTTTTTTTTTTTTTTTCAAATTTTATTTACTGGGTTTCTTCCATCACCTGTAAAAATCATTCCCTTTTCAAATTTTCTTTACTGGGTCTTCTGTTTTTTATGTAATTTCCATTTATGTTTTGTAACTTCCTCTCTCTTTCCTCTTCTACTGTACTCCAGGGTAGCTACCGTCTTTCTTTTCATTTCCTTTCCTTCTGTTTATTTGCCACCATGTTTATGGTTATACTCATCTAATCACTTTCTCTATCCTCACTTTAGAGATGGAGACTAAGATTCTCTTCTTCTCTTTCCTTCTTCTTCTACTAGCGATCTCCGTACTTGCCTTCTCAGCATCTGCTCAGGTGCCAGGTAACCTCCTCGCAACTCCTTCTATACATCCGCATAGAATGTCTGTTATGATATTTATATGTATGTATACATGTACGTGATTTCTGACCATACATTTTCACTGACTTCATATCGGTTTCTTGATTATTTATTGGGTGAGGTTCAAAGATACCTTTTTTTTAAGTTGCTTGTGTAATTCATTATGGTTTCAAGACGTTTTGTGGATTTTTTTTTTTTTCCTTTGCTGCTGCTCAGGTGGACTAATGAATTAAAGGACATTTTTTTTTATCTTTTAGTTGTAACCGTGCACTCAGTGTTCTTTGTTCTCCCTCTCTTTTTATTCTTGGTTGGATTTTTATTGTTGATATCTGAACTGGGATTTAAGAATTAAAAGGTTGCAGAACTTCCATCTTCTTTTAATGTGGAAAAAACTTGAAAGTGAAAGGAATATTCATTGGTCAATTTTTAGGTTGTTGACCTATTATATAAGAAACAAAGTTAAATTAATTAAGACTAGATATTCATAGGTAATGGTTTTTTCTTACATAATATTGATCTCCTCTACGTGAATTGATGACGATAACGAATATGGGCCGTTCAAGTTTGAGGGACCCAAATCCTAAATTCTCAGTTTCAAATTCAGAATATTGCAATTGAACTTTACAGCTTATATGGATTGGACACTCATTTCCTTAGTGATATTATATCTGTAAATCTTGTAAATAGTCATTTGGTAAATGATTTATTTTCTAATGCTTATTTAAAACATTTTTGCAATATTAAGTAGTGCGGAAAGTGGATTATTTGCTATCTACGTTCTACATGGTTTTCTTTTGATTCATAAAAAGATTGAGCTTATATTTGGTAGATGGCTAGATGCTTGCTTCAATAGAATTTTGCAATGAATGAAGTCAACATGCTGAAGCATGTACATGTTAACTTGGGATGGGAATTGGATATTAATGATTCAACCTTCCATTTCTTGAAACATCTCTATGACTAATCTCTTCAGATAGTCTCAAAACTCTATTTTTGTTGTTTTCATATATGCCTAAAATATCTCCTTTTCAAATCCCAATACTTGCCAAAGTTTTCACTTTTCACAAAAGATTTGAGAATTAATCCTGCTTCTGCCGTGAATAATTAAGTCAACATATCTGAACTTCCAAAACAGGTTTTGTCAGTTTGGACTGTGGAGGCAAACAAAAATTCACTGATGAACTTGGACTTGTTTGGACTTCTGATGATGATCTTATTTATGGAGAAAGAGCGGTCATATCAGTTGCAAATGAGACAAGGAAGCAATATATGACACTGAGACACTTCCCAGCAGATTCCAGGAAGTACTGTTACACTCTAGGTGTCATAAGTAGGACAAGGTATCTTTTAAGAGCAACATTCTTGTATGGAAATTTTGACAACAACAATGTTTATCCCAAATTTGATATCTCTATTGGGGCAACTCAATGGTCTACAATTGTCATTTCTGATGCTAATACCATAGAGTCTATAGAGCTGATATTTCTGGCTTCAAGTCCCACCATCAGTGTGTGCTTATCCAATGCTACAACTGGGCAGCCATTCATATCTACACTTGAGCTCCGGCAATTCAATGGTTCAATTTATTATACAGCATATGAGAACCAATTTTATCTCAGTGTTTCTGCAAGGATCAATTTTGGTGCAGATAGTCAAGATCCAGTTAGGTATGTGCAAAATATCTGGTTGAGAATGCAGTTTGATCTAAATCTTAGATGTATATTTTTCTAAAATCTTGCTCAAATGATAGGTCATTGATTTAAAATAGAAACAGGGGAAACAAGGATGGAAAAGATTGATTAATTAAAATAATTCCCATAATACCCTTGATAATTGTGATTGAAAAAGCTCTATAGTACATGGTAATATTTCACTGATCGTATCAATGCGGTTGTGAATCCTTCTCATTCTAATATGAACTTGCTATACAGAGAGAAATAAAACAAAACTATGTTATGTTATGTTAGGTATCCTGATGACCCATTTGATAGAATATGGGAATCTGACTCTGTGAAGAAAGCAAATTATCTTGTTGATGTTGCTGCTGGTACTGAGAAGGTTTCAACAGACATGCCAATTGACGTTAGCATTGATGAAATGCCTCCTGAGAAAGTGATGCAGACTGCTGTGGTTGGTAGAAGTGGATCATTAACATATAGGTTAAACTTAGATGGTTTTCCTGGTTTTGGGTGGGCTGTCACTTACTTTGCAGAAATTGAAGATTTCGAGCCTACCAAGTCCAGGAAATTCAGGCTTGTGCTACCTGGCCACCCTGATATGAGCAAAGCTATTGTTAATATTCAGGAAAATGCGCAAGGAAAATATCGTCTCTATCAACCAGGATATCCCAACATATCTCTTCCCTTTGTATTGTCTTTTAGATTTGGAAAAACTTCTGATTCTACTGAGGGACCACTCTTGAATGCTATGGAGATAAATAAGTATCTAGAGAAAAATGATGGTTCCCTTGATGGTAAGTAAAAATATTCTTCATTAAGTGCATAGTGTCATTTCAGCTGTGGACTGTCACAAAGTTTTCTCTGACTTCAGCATTTTGCATTTCTCTTTTTGTCTGAGAATGATGAAGGATATAATTGTGCATATCATTTCATACATTAGTTGAACTCTATGAATTTAATTATATCTGATGTCAAATTTCCTGCAGGGGAAGTTATTGCTAGTGTCATTTCACTGTATGAATCAGCAGATTGGGCACGAGAAGGTGGCGATCCATGTCTACCAGTACCATGGTCATGGTTGCAGTGTAATTCAGATGCACGACCAAGGATAGTCAAAATGTAAGTATTTATCCCTTTTGGGTTTTCATTTGATGCATTTTCTGATGCTTTTCTGCTTTAGTCTGATACCATGTCTGGGTGAATTATACTTCACACTTAGTATCAATAACTTTTGTTCTCCTTCAGCTCCCTGTCTGGTAAGAATTTGAGAGGGAATATTCCTTCAGACTTGCCAAAGTTGAATGGCTTAGTTGAACTGTGAGTTCAGAATTCTTTCTGCTCAATCTTGGTATATCACTAATGTTTTTGAGTACTGTACTCATTATATCTCTGTTGCTCACTTGTCTTATGTTCACAGATGGCTTGACAGGAATTCATTAACTGGTCCAATACCTGATTTTACTGGATGTAAAGACTTGGAGATCATGTAAATTTAAATGACTTGTTCTCTTATTATGGCATTTAATATTGCTTTTTATCAACTTCCTAAAAAGAATTGTAGGTTTTCATCAAGATATAAAACTAATCACGATCCTTCTCTGGTATAGCCATCTCGAGAATAATCAGTTGACTGGTGAGCTTCCTTCCTCGATATTGAACCTACCAAATTTAAGGGAACTGTAAGTTATCAAAACTTAGATATTTATTATTATTATTGATTGACAACATGGAAGGCATTGCAAAATCTATTAATGAGGATTCAAAATGTATTTTTAATCTTGACATATTAATCCAAAACTGTTAGGAGTTATGATACAGAAAGTTACTTTTGGGTGCAAGATCTTGAATGCTTGATACTCATCTATATGATTTATATGTTCTTGACACTTTGGATGATTGCAGGTATGTGCAAAATAATTTGTTATCTGGAACACTACCGTCAAGTCTTCTCAATAGTAACATAGTTGTCAAGTGAGTTTCTTTTGTAATAAGTAGATATGAATGCTTCATCATGTAAAAAAATTTGATTGTTGACATGTTTTCAAATGTGAACCTTTATAATTGTTCTGGAACTGCTGTTTTCCAGTTCTCTATAAATCATATAATTGTTCTAATCATCATTTTTGCCTATTTGGTGAAGACAACATAGGGTACAAGATTGGTTTAATAAAATTTATCACAGTTCATTGGTGAAAAGCCGCACTTGTACTGAACCTCTAATGGATATATAAGGGATTAAAGCTGTTTCTTCTTGATTACTTATGTTCCTTAGTTCAGTCAAATATACACCAGATGTGGAACTCGAACATGCTAATAGTCACAAAATAGCTTTACTAATCACATTATGTGTCCCAGGGCTTCCATGTAGGGCTAAAGAAAAGGGTGTTTACATTTGCTTTCTTGGTTAACTGCAGCTACTCTGGAAACCCTAATCTACATGAAGGAGGCCGAAGAGGAAAGCACATTGATATTATTGTTGGTTCCTCAGTTGGAGTTGTTCTTCTGCTGATAGCTACAATAGCATCTTGTTTATTTATACGCAGAGGAAAGAGAAGCCATGATCAAGGTATGCATGCTTGACATTTAATTATTTTTGAAGTTCATATCTATATTCTATCCAGCATCTTGTTAGCAAGTACATAATTTTTTCTCACTTTGTCTCAGAACGACAAAGGATTCCCCCACCTGTTCAAAGGCCATTTTCTACCTTGAATGATGCTCCAGCAGAATGTGCTTATTGCTTCAAATTCTTTGAGATTGAAGATGCTACAAAAAAGTTTGAGAAGAAAATAGGTTCTGGAGGTTTCGGAGTTGTTTACTATGGGAAAATGAAAGATGGAAAAGAAATTGCAGTCAAAGTTCTAACTAGTAATTCTTATCAAGGAAAACGAGAGTTTTCAAATGAGGTAACTTTCCACCGTATTAATCTTTACTCAGTAATAGATTTTTTTGTCAATATAGAGACTCCAAGTCTCCATTCAAGCACCGTGTTTGAACTGATATTTATAGTTGTTGATGGTTTGTGCAATGCCATTTTATTATGATTCTAAAACATAGTAAGGAAACAAGGTCAATGGTCAGATTGTTTAAACCATTGACCTTAAGGAAATAGAATTTGTTCATTTTTTTTTACATTAGACGCTACTAGCCTCAATCTCCATGTATCAAATCGCTAGGTAATATCAAGATGGGGTGCTAAGGGAGGCCCTGGCCCCTCAAACTCCACCCAAATAAAATTATATACACATACATACATACATATATATATATTAATGATTTTTTATTATTTTTTATTTCTCTCCTAAACTAGTAAATAATATTTAATATATAATGCACTTCTATAATATAAGCTTTAGTTCCGTAAACACTTTTAAAATATTATAATAGATTAATACAAATTGATTTTTTTATTAATTAATCATCATTTTTTTTATCTTTCTAGTTATTTAAAAAAAAAAAATCTTAATAAGAGTTGTAGAATTTTATGTTTAGCTTTAAAATCTTTGAATTTTGTATAAAGATTTGATATAATATAATGATGTTGATATTATTTAAGTAATGGCAAAATTTCAGTGGTCATGTATGAACTTATTTAGATTAACAATTAAGTACATCAATTTTAATTTGTAATAATACAAGAACTTAAAATTTTGTAACAAAAAAAACACATGTGACCTATAGTAATAAGTTCTTCTCCAATAATTTGATAACATCGTGTACGGTAATTAAATTTTAAAGTACATATTGTCTTTCTTTGATATCATTTAAAATTTATCTCCATTTAAACCTATAATATTTTTTTCTTTCTTACCATATTATGAGAAAAATGGTTATTATATATTACTTATGTGTTTTTGTTATAAAATCTCAAGCTCATGTACTTTATTGTTACAAATTAAAGTTTTTGTATTATATTGTTAAAGTATATAAGCTCATCTATGGTAATTGAAATTTAGCCTTTAAATAGTGTAATTTATATTATGAGATTATATAATGATCAAAACTATAATTTGTGTACTTATTTTATATGTCTGTTTGTGAGTTTCGGAGGCGGCTCCCAAAGACAACCTATGAGACTGCCACTGGGTACTTTATATTAGACACAAAGGGATTGTTCTCATGCAAAATAGTTCATACATGCCTTACATGGTCAGTCTCAGGTTTCATAGTTTTGCCTTGGTCTGTACTGTAAGGTATAACATTTCCAATTAAAACATTTTTCCTTGGTTTTTTAAGACACATTAATGTTCCAATACAAAAATCAGGCTATTGTAGGCTTTAATTACCTGGAGGTTGTCTAAGAAAATTCAGTACAGGTACATTAAGGAAGATACAAATGAATAGAACAAGGGTGGAATCTTTATATTTTTGTAAATTATTAACCTCTTTTGCTATTTGATGAAAGCGAATTGAGGCACGTGATACTGATACGGCTAGAAAATAGATAAGCCTGTTAACTGGTTGCATGGGATTAGATGATGTTAGATAGGTATTAAATTATTAATACTGGAAACTGTTCTTATGAGATCAGTGGTGAAAGCAATAGTTTGGCATAGTATTGTACTCTCTTAGCAATTTATGTTGCATCAGGTTGTATGCTTAACTAAACTGATCTGTAGTTGCTTCCAATATAGGTGACTCTTCTTTCGAGGATACATCACAGAAATCTGGTACAGTTTCTTGGATTTTGTCAAGAAGAAGGGAGAAGTATGCTCGTTTACGAGTTCATGCACAATGGAACACTTAAGGAACATCTTTATGGTAATTTCAGGTGTTCTTAAATAGAATCAATAATAATTTTGACACTCACCTGCATAGGAACTTTGGTAGGCCCATTAACGCGTGGAAGAAGTATTAATTGGATCAAGCGCCTTGAGATTGCCGAAGATGCTGCCAAAGGTTTATAAGCCATTTTTTCCCGTGGCTTTATTATAGCCTTTTCCTATTTGGCAAGGAACAACAATGTTCTTTGCTACAATAAAGTCTTGTCGTATATGATATTGTTAATTGATCTTGTCTTTCCTTTGTGCCTATTCAGGAATCGAATATCTCCATACAGGCTGTGTTCCTGCCATCATCCATAGAGATTTAAAGACCAGTAACATTCTTCTCGACAGAAACATGAAAGCAAAGGTTTCTGATTTTGGTCTTTCAAAACTGGCAGCTGATGGAGTTTCACATGTCTCGAGTATAGTTCGAGGGACAGTAGGTTATTTGGATCCAGAGTAAGTACTTTTTCCACTCTTCTCCCCATATCTAGTTAAGCATCATGGGTGAGTTGATCATTTCATTGCTACTGTTATTGTTGTCAGATGACTTTTGAAGCCTTTAATGAGTTGCAATGCCAAGTGGCCTGAACAATAATTATGTACTTATTGCAGACAGACAAACAAGCGGGGCAGATTTGAGTTTAGGACATGTGATATTTGTCTAGAACTCTGTTGCACATACTCTGTTGCACATTATGAGCCATGGTTTTTTTTCTTTTCTTATCATGTGTTTGTGGTCGTCAACAAGCCACATATCTTGTTTGTTTTAGAAAAGTTTGCCATTTGGTAAAACATCGAGGACAGCTGTAAAAGATGTCAAAATTTTGGATTCTAACTATGTTGTTTGTGCAGAAATATTGCTATTTTTTTGCCCCTTTTTCTTTATATATTTGATTTCTGCATGTGGTGCAGATTGTATTTGACATTGCATAAATAATCTTGCTTCTCATGGCGCACAGGTATTATATCTCTCAGCAGTTAACAGAAAAGAGTGATATTTATAGTTTTGGGGTCATTCTCCTTGAGCTGATGTCTGGTCAAGAAGCCATATCAAATGAAAGCTTTGGTGTTAATTGCCGTAATATTGTGCAATGGGTAAGTTGGTCAGATATGCAAGGATGCAAGACTAATAAAATGCTGAAAGGCAATAATTGACCAACTTCTGAAATGTAGTGAATGTTAAATTTAGCTCCTGGAAAATGCAATATTATGTGATTTGTTACGGATATTTGATTTCTGTACTGCCTTCAACTGTGGCAGGCTAAGCTGCACGTTGAAAGTGGGGATATCCAACGAATTATTGATCCCTCGCTACATGATGAATATGATGTGCAATCTATGTGGAAGATAGCAGAGAAAGCTTTGATGTGTGTCCAGCCCCATGGACACATGAGGCCGTCGATTTCAGAAGTTCTTAAGGAGATCCAAGATGCTATCCAAATTGAAAGGGAAGCTGCGGTGGCGAGAGAAGGTAACTCAGATGACATGTCAAAAAATTCTGTTCATTCTTCAGTCAACTTGGGTTCCTTGGAATTGGGTGTAACTGCTACTGACCTATCGCTTGATGAGTCTGTTGCCCAGCCAACAGCTAGATAGTTTCTTGTTCATGCACAGGCACATGATTCCACTTTGGATAAAGAAAAAAAAAAAGAGAGAAAATTTTGGGTCTATACAGTCATTCTTTATTCTAGGATTACGGTGCTGGATTTGCAGTATCATGATAGAGAAAATTGACAAGTTGTAAATCTTTGTGAGCTTGCAAGTCATGCGTGCCTTTTTTTTTTCTGCAACTATAATTACTGGAAAATTTATCACATGCCATCCACTATAAGTACTGGAAAATTTATTCCAGGATAATAACATACAACAGCTAAAAATTATTTTCTGCAACTATTCCTACAGAAAAGCAGTTGCAGGATGAAATGATGCACTGAGTGAATGTTCTTGGAGACAAAATTCCAGGATGCATATGGATTCCTTCTCATTTTCTTCCATTTCTTCTGAGGAACATAAATGACCATGTAAGCAGGAGGGAGGAATATGCTTAATACAGAGCACAGTTTAAAAACTGCCAAAGCTATTGGTGCACCATCACATCTTTGTACATTTATAATAATGTAGTTCCCATGTGCAGGCAGAGCTGCTCCTCCCTCACAGGACACAAGAAC
>CAOGCB010313564.1:0-21542 GCA_948266635.1 Cnidoscolus chayamansa
AAGCTGCTGCTGCCGTTGCTGTGCCATGTCCAGCAGGTGGAAAGGGAAGAACAAAAAGAGAAAGAAGGAAGAAGAAGAGGAGAAAGGAAAAAAGAGAGATACAACTGCTGGTTGCTGTTAGGAGAGCAGAAAGTACCTTTGTCTTGGAAACAAATTAGGAGAGGATAGGACCTCTGTTTTGCTGTTTAAAGGCATTTAAAAACAAAACAAAAAAAATACTGTCAATGAGGCATCCCCTTTGGCACCTCTAGGGTTGTCACATATATAAGACGTAGGAATAAAATAGCAATTAAGAAAGCGGAAATATAAGCATGTGTAGCAACAATAGAAGAAAAACATGTGCATAGAAGTTGTTAGACGAGCTGGCAGAGAGAGAAAGAGTTGGTTGTAACCAACTCCAGCTCACAAACTACTATAAATATCATTAAAACAGAAATATAGAGGCATCAGAAAAATTACCAAACATTCATCATTCTCTCTATCAATTCTGCTCTCTCTATCAATTCCTCATCTACTCTCTATTCTCTACTCTATTTTCTCTATTCTTCTTCTCTTTTCTTTTGTTCTACTCATGGTTTTACGTAACGGCCGTTATGTAACGGGATTTGGGGGGCCCATTACCCGTTACACCGATTTTTACATGCCCCCCAAATAACGCAGCCGTAACGGCCGTTACATAACGGTAACGGCCGTTACCAATAACTCACCCCTTCCCTTTTCACATGCCAAATAGAAGACCTACTCATTTTCTGCTCCTCAAACGTACTAGCAAGTGCAAACTGCAAAACTCTCTTTTTTTTTATAAACTCTCCATTTCACTAAAAAACAACTCATTTCACTTGCATTTTTCTCCCTTAAAGCTAAGATTAATCACAAAAAAAACCTATATTCCATAGTTCTTGGCTTCTTTCATCCAAAAACTGAGTTTTTGTTGCTTTTTTTTTTCTGTAGTAATAAGGTTAGTTATTTATTTCGTAATTCTTATCTACAATTCTACAATCTACATTAATTATTTTAAACATGAATGAAAGAAAATATAGTCTTTATTTGATGAGTTGATGATATTTATGAATGATATGTTTATACTAGTCTTTATTTGATGTATTTATACCTATTATATTGTTATATTTATTAGTTTTTCTTATATCTTGCAATTTTTATTTATTTTATGCACTTTGCAAATTTTTTTGAAAAATTTGCGTAGCGCCAAGCCGTTACCGTTACGTTATAGCCGTTACAGGCCTGTTTCCGTTACCTGCTACCGCGGCCGCGAACGTGGCCGCGACCGCGATTTAAAACCTTGGTTCTACTTCCTTCTTACCTTCTAAAACTACTAAGATCAGTCATACCTGACAAGGGTTAGAGGTGTCCTCTCTTTGAAGGGCACCTTGCCCCAGCAAGCAAGGCAAGGGGGTGGCAACTCGACTTGACTGGTGCCTTTAACAATGCTGAGTCTAGCTCGAGGGGGAAGAGGTGGTGATTAAATTCTTTAAAAGGATGGCATTTCTTAATTTTCTGATTCAGCTTTCCTTGCCCTTTTAGATCAACTAAATTTATTATTGGTCCGTTTCTTTACAATCTACAATTTTTTGTTGTCTTTGCTGTGATCTTGAATTATTGCCATTTTTCATGTGAATGATAAAAAAAAAAATCTGAACATCATGTGCAATCTGCAATAGCTAATCCTTTGAGTTATGCTGTTATTTATACAATCTCTCACCTTGGTGTGGCTTGTAGCCAAATGTCAGACTTGTAACAGGTTATTAATTGTTAAATTAAAAAGGAAATTTACAATTTAGTCCCTGTGGTTTAGTGAAACTGACTACTTGGTCCCTATGTAGCAAAAAATACTAAACAGTCCCTATCTTTTTGAAATCATTAATTATTTAGTCCATGTTTTTTCAAACCATTAACTTTTTAGTCATTCCATTTATTTAAACTATCAGTAAAGTTTGAATGACTAAAATGCCGTTGTTTTTTTGTTAGCCTTGATAATTTCAATATATAACTACTTTACTCCTTGATGTTCGAAAATAGAGGCACTAAGAAGTAAGTTTCACTAAACCATAGGGATGAAATGGTAATTTTCCCTTAAAAATATAGATACTTTGACTATTTTTCTCTATCTACTGCCACCCTCCCCCAAACAGAAAAATAAAAAAAATGAGAATCTTATATGACATTTTTATGAATAAAACATGTGTCAGTTAACAATTTGGGAATTCTTACACTTGCTTTCCTAAATTTGAAAAAAATGAAATTGATGTGGCATGTTGTTTATATCTGGTGAAATTAGAATTGTTAGCTAAATTTTGCAAATTGGATTATGTATTTTTTGTTCATATCTCAAACTAGAGAATAGCATTCTATACTTCTACTTTCATTTTACATCAGGCTTTCATATATGTGTGTGTGTCTGAGCACATTATGCCATAACCTTCAGGTTTCTTTGCTTTTCCCAATTAAGAACTTATGTCTTTCTTGCCTGTCACTGTTGGACAATGGCTTTTATGTTACCATATGTGATTGTGGGCATATTGAATTTTATTTGATTTCTGAGATTGTATAATATTGAAGTTAAGGCATGAATGACTGTCTCTTCAGGTATGAACCAGTTCTGGTGCAGGAAATGCTCATGCTTATCATACAAATTATTCAAGAAAGGCGATTTTCAGGGCTAACTCCTGCTGAAAATTTGAAAAGGGAGCTGGTTCATAGGTTAGCCATTGGAGATGCTACTCATAGTCAATTGGTGAAGTCTTTGCCTAGGGATCTTTCAAAGTATGACCAACTTCAGGAAATCTTAGATTCAGTTGCTGTATATTCTAATCCATCTGGCTTCAATCAGGTTTGTTTCGTGACGTAGAATATTTTTATCAAGGTCTTTTGATTTGATAGTTCTTTGAGCCAGTTTTTCTTGTATATCTATCTCTGCACCTTAGGGGATGTACTCTTTACGCTGGACATATTGGAAAGAGCTGGATCTATATCATCCGCGCTGGAACTCAAGGGATTTGCAAGTTGCAGAAGAAAGATACATGCGCTATTGTAATGTCTCAGCATTGACCACTCAGCTGCCCAGGTTTACAAGGATTCATCCTCCTCTAAAGGGTGTTGCTAGAATAGCCACTTGTAAAGTGGTCCTGAAAATTATTCGTGCTGTTATGTTTTATGCTGTTTTCTCTGATAAGTCAAATGAAACACGAGCACCTGATGATGTTCTTGTAATGGCATTACACATGCTGTCATTGGGTTTAGACATTTGTTTGCAGCAGAGAGAACCTAGGGACAAGTCATGTTTCAATGGCGATTCCATTACCATGCTTGCTTTTGCTTGTGAAGAAATTAACGAAGGATTGAACCATGGTGCTGGTGAGCAAAGCTTGCTGTCACTTCTTGTCTCATTGATGAGGATGCACAAGAGAGAGAATGTAGACAACTTTTTGGAATCAGAATCCTGCAACTTTTCTTCTTTGATTGAAAGCTTATTGAAGAGGTTTGCAGAGGTAGATTCAGGATGCATGGCTAAACTGCAACAACTTGCACCTGAAGTGGTCATTCATTTATCACAATCACTTCCTAATTGTGATGTGCATACTGTGGGATCAGTTTCTGATAGTGAGAAGCGAAAGGCCAAAGCTCGAGAGAGACAGGCTGCTATGTTGGTGAGATGTTGTACATTTTCTGTCTAATTCCTTCTAAAGTTATTATTACTATTATTATTTTCTGAAAGTGGAAAGTTCACACTCCAGAATCCACAACCCCCCCCCCACCACATCACCCCCCCGCGTTACCCCCTTTGTTTTGTTCACATGGATGATATCTCAGTTCTCTCATGGGCAAGCTATAGTCCATTTACCTACGTTGAATCATATCCTGGTCTATATTTTTAAGAAGACTGAATAGAGTTCTTGAACCAAGGGTGATAACATCTAATTCATTTACTTGTCTTCTCGTTCAGGCAAAAATGAAAGCTGAGCAGTCCAAGTTTTTGATGAGCATTAATTCCGCTGCTGATGATGATTCAAAATCTGGATTAGATGAAAGCAACAAGGATAGCAAACATTTAGGAGAGTCTGTACAAGATATTTGTTGTTCCCTTTGCCATGATCCCAACTCCAAAAATCCTGTGTCCTTCTTGATTCTTCTTCAGGTAAGCAAGTCCTTTGTGAATGTTTAATTCTGAGTCATTCACTCTAGTGCTGATAATTTTATATTCTTCACTTGCGACGTATTTTCAAAACTGATTTCCATATTTTTTTTCTCATCAAGAAATCAAAGCTTTTGAGCTTAATTGACAGAGGTCCCCCATCTTGGGATCAAGATCGGCAATCTGACAAGGTACAAGCCTTTCTAAATGCAAACAAAGTGGCTGATCAAGCTGGAATAAACTCATCTTCAAGTGGTACAGGAGTGATTTCATCTAATCAATTAGCACGGATGGTTCAAAACTCAATTAATGAGTTTGCTGATTATGCTCAACCAGGGGAAATAAGTAATTTTCTAGAATTTGTGAAAGCTCAGTTTCCATCATTGAGGAACCCTCCAATGCCTAGCTCGTTGAAGAATGGAATTGGTAAAGCTGCGTATACCCTAGAGATGCTAGAACAGGATATGTACAAAGCCATTCAGAAAGAGATGAATGATAATATTCTACTATCCGATTCTGGATTCAAGAAAGCAGAATTCTCAGCAGATGAAGGTGGCCTTAGATGCAGCAAGGGTTCTGATTCTATGTTGCTCGGAAAATACATAGCTGCCTTTTCGAGAGAGAGGTCAGAGGATCCTTCATCTTCTGAAGATACTTCTGATGATATTGCAAGGATGGATTCAACTTCACAGGTTTCCACATCTGATGGATTTGGCCCAGCTGATTGTGATGGCGTTTACTTGTCTTCCTGTGGACATGCTGTGCATCAGGGTTGCCTTGATCGATATTTATCTTCATTGAGGGAAAGGTAAGTGCCATCAGTGAGAAAATGTTGATTGTCAGATCTTTTTAGTTTTAAACAATATTTGAAAAACTGGCCTAATCATGGAACCAGATAAGGAAGGCATAATGTTGGTTGTCAGAAGGTTTAATCAGGATAAAACTAGGATTGGATTGGGGTTGCAATACATATATGTTTATCATACATTCAGAAAATATGATAAAAAAATCGTTTTAAGAATTTTATGTTGTAATTATTTATTTATTTTTTGAATACTTGTGCTCGTAAATATAAGAAGCAATAAGATCACAATTATCCAAGTTGCTTGATGGTATTCACTTCTACTATCTGAACCTATTTGAGCCTGGTTGAACTTCTCATTTAGCAATTTAGCTATTCTCCATGTCGTTGAACCTAAAACCAGTGCAACCTATTGGTCTACTACCGGATTGTAATCAGGTAATCTGGTTAACTGCTTGTTTGACTGGGTCAAGGCAGTTGCCTCCTATATTTTGTAATTATCTCGCGATTTGGCAGCTGTGGGAGATCACAATACCTTTATGTGTTGTTTGCAGGTGTCAAGGGAAAGCCTTTTAGATTCTCGAGTTTTTTTCTGGGATTTTTTTTGCCACTGATTTTCTGTTCTTTCAGTTTTGCACTAATATAATGAGGTCTATAAATCTATTAGATATACATACTTCTTGTATTAAAAGGTTTAAGATTATGTTCTTATATTGTCTATGCAGGTATGCAAGAAGAATTATTTTTGAAGGAGGGCATATTGTTGACCTTGATCAGGTACTTATATCACCATTTCTTTTGAAGGTTTTGCACTGTTGATGTGGTACTTTTTTCCACATAAATAAAATTACATGGACTTGACCCATTTTCTTTTTTCAAGGGTGAATTTCTCTGTCCCGTGTGTCGTCGACTTGCCAATTCTGTTCTGCCTTCACTGCCTGGGGATTCCCAGAGGGTTTGGATGGAGCCTATGATATCAAATGTTACTTCAACTAATGCTGTTGGCTATTTAGCTACATCAGTTGAGGAAAGTAATATGCTCTGGCTGCAACAAGCCTTAACTCTCTTGCAGTCTGCTGCAAAGTATGTTGAGAAGGGAGACATTTGGAAAAATTTTCCCCTTCAAAGAAATGAGAGAATGGATCCAAGTCTCAATTCACTCTCTTGTGTTCTTTTTAAAATGTACTTTCCAAGCAGGCAGGACAAGTTCTCAAAATCTACAAAGGAAAACCATTACATGATTATGTGGGATACGCTTAAATATTCCCTTAAATCTATGGAGATTGCTGCTCGTTGCGGCAGGAGTTATATGACTCCAACTTATGGTCTTAGTGGCTTATATAAGGAACTTGAATCTTCTGGTGGATTTATACTATCATTGTTGCTAAAGATTGTGCATAGTTTGAGAAGCAAGAGTTCTCTTCATGTGCTTCAAAGATTTAGAGGTGTTCAGCTCTTTGCAAAGTCCATCTGTTCAGGAGTCTCAAGGGACCATGACAACAGTCCTTATGGATGTGGAGGTGAGTCTTGTTGTTTTTACATTATTACATATTTAATATGTGATTGATGCTGAAAGCTTGTCAAGAGCGTCTCTTGCTTTTTATCATACGGTTCATAGCTTTCAGATTATTTTTGGCCCATTTTTATTTGATTTCATTAACTCATATATTGTTAGCCATTGATTTATGAACGATGACTTATGAATTTTCTTAAATTCTGGAATCATGATAAATCTGCAATTGCACGACCATTTTAGAAATACTGTAAGAGTATCATAGTTTCTTTAGATGAAACTTATAAATACAGAAAGAAATTTTAGATTTTGATTTTGAAATTATTTAGTGTTAATAAATTAGTAATCAATTTAATTATTTAAATAAATATAATTCATAAATAAGAGAGTGCTTTATAATTATGAAACTTTGCTAAAATCTAAAATTGATTTGTATTGCTCACGACTTGTAATATACAAAATGTTCTCGTATAAACATCCATTACATCTATCATTAATTTATCCTAAAACTATAAATTAGTTGATTGAATTAAAAATGATACATAAAATTCAAAATATGGAAACGAAAAATTCAAAATATGGAGACCAAAAATTAAGGAACCAAGCAAATATTATAGATATAAATAGTATGTGTATATTTGTATATTCGCATAAAAGTATATAAAAAAATTTTACAGTTTAGGGAGTAAAAGAAGAAGAAAAAGTGCAGGTAGAGCTTTCTGTGGAAGAGTTTCTTCAAAGTTACCAGCTATCCAAATTCCAAAGTGATAACAGTAGGCACATAATTAAATCTTCCTTTTTTTGCCAAAGGCTGCCACTACCCAACAAAAGAAAAAGCTTTTATCTTTTGATACATGTGTCATCCCCCAAGCAAAATGACTTCAAATGACAACAGATACAGCACAAATTTTTTCTTATCCCATTTTCTTCTAGTATGTTGTCTTGCAACACCTTGTGGAACAGCTGTTTCCCAGCCAATATGGATATAATAATAATAGACTGATCTGTGAATCATAGTGAATGAATCAAGCAATATTGTATTGATTAGGCTAATATATCTATTAGATATGAGGAGATATTCATAATTGGTTGCTGATATTTAATACCCAGCTTGGCATAGGCATAAAAAAAACTTTTTTTTTCTTCTTTTTCTGTAAATATTTTTGAAGACCTAATGGTCTCATGAGTTTTTTTTTATATTTTTATTATTATATATATATATATATTTATATCCTAGTGTTCGTCCTTTTTAAAAAAAAATTATTATTATTTTCCAAACCATATGTTTTCAACAAATTTCTTAATCATAGAAGATTATCTAGTCTGTTTTCCAGGTTGTGATATTGCTGAGGGAGAAAAAGGACTTGAGTGGAGTGGGAGTATTAATGGTTTCGTTGTTTTTCTCTTTGAAAGTTTGGGAAAGGGGAGATAGGTGCAAACAAGGATACTTTGTGGCTTTTTGGCCGGTACAGTGTCAACATAGTCCAAGCTCGGTATTTTCTTCCATAGATCAGCGGAGGCACATGATTTGAAAATTTTCAGATGAACCAAATAGGATATGATAGTAAAGGATCAAAGTTGAGGAGTTTATGAGAACATTGGCGGATTTTCAAACTTTGAAATACTAATTTATTTATCATATCGTTTTGCTTGCTGTATAGGTGATATATCATCCATTTTGAAACATGTTGAGAAGGAAATGCCATATTCTGACATGCAATTTTGGAAGCGAGCATCTGATCCCATCCTTATTCATGATGCTTTTTCATCATTAATGTGGGTTCTCTTTTGTCTTCCGCGCCCATTTTTGTTGTGCAAGGAATCTTTGTTATCCCTTGTGCATATCTTCTATATAGTCTCTATAGCTCAGGTATGATATCTTTACATTCATGCTTTAGCAATTTGACATTCCATTATAACTATTTTTGTCTTATTAATATTTGTTGGAATGCAGGCCATAATTACTTGTTGTGGGCAGCATCAATATAAAAGGGAACTAGGTTTTCATGATTGCCTTATTACTGACATCACCAAAGTTTTAGAAGAATCTGGATGGATCCAGCATTATTTTGTTTCAAAGTATATGGATACTTATTCCAATATCATGGATGCAATTCGTAGATTGAGCTTCCCTTATTTGAGGAGGTGCGCGTTGCTCTGGAAATTATTAGGCACTTCTTTCTCAGAACCATTCTATGATAGGGATCATGTGCTATATGCCATCGACGATGACACAGTGGACTATATGGATGATGGTATAATTGAACTCAATGAAGTTCAGAAACTAGAAAAGATTTTCAAGATTCCACCACTTGATGATGTTGTCAAGGACCAGGAAATACGATCTTCAGTTATGAAATGGTTATGTCACTTCCACAAGGAATATGAAGTCTTTGATTTTCAGTCTGCTTTCCATTCCACGCCTGCAGTTCCATTCAAATTGATGCAGCTTCCTTGTGTATACCAGGATCTACTTGAGAGGTTTGTAATAATTGATTATTATACTTCAGTTACATTTATGATATTCCTTTTCCCTCATGAAATTGTATTTGATTCAAATGTATGTGCACTTCATTCAGGTATATAAAACAACGTTGTGCCGACTGTAAGAGTATGATTGATGAGCCTGCTCTATGCCTGTTATGTGGTAGATTATGCTCCCCGAACTGGAAGATGTGCTGCAGGTTCATATATTACTTGGTTTTCATTGTTATCAAGACTTGCTCACTGTGCTGTGTGGATGTTCTAATTTTGTTTTTCTTTAAAAAAAAAATTACTAGAATGTGTTGTCTATTTGTAATGTACACATGTTAGTATATAATGAGTTTGCTGGTTGTTGCAACATTATTATTATTATTATTGTTGTTGTTGATGTTGAAGTGAAATAGAAATGACAGAGAACAATAAGTTAAATGAAGGATTATATTGATTTTGTGAAGTTCTACCCCATGTATTTGTTTGCTTCTCTCTTCCTAAGTAGCTTTATGGATCTTTTAATTTTTTTTTTCAAATAAATTGTTTCTATTTGATTATTTTAAAGAAATATTTGCTGTCAATAGCAACACTTTTTTGCTGTTGTATTTACATTACAGAAGTTGTGAATCAGGCTGGTAGACGTGTACCCAAAAGTGAGTTGTAACATTAATGGACTTCGTGATTATATTGAGAAATAAGCTAAATGGAAATGCATAACTACTTCCCAAAAAATATGGAACCACAGAGATTCCTCTATTTAATAAGTAACTTTGTACATCACTTGGAGGATAGTGTATGCTCCTTTTCATTAGCTTGCATATGCATTGTCAATTTCTCTTCTTCCTTCGTAGTGGACACTGAACTTGACTAGAGAAATTCCTAATTGGATCTTCATCCCAAATTATAATTTGACAATTGAATCCTTTTGCTTCTTATCAAAGGGAAAGTGGATGCCAACCTCATGCAATGGTTTGTGGTGCCGGGATAGGTGTGTTTTTGTTGATCAAGGTATGGTTCCACATCTGGCAAGCTCTATTCGGTTGTGGAGTTTACTTGATTGATTTTATTTCGTTGTGCTAATTGCCACTAGAAGTGGTGACTAATGATAGCTTTTGTCATTACAGAGAACTACAATTCTGCTACAAAGATGTGCACGGCAGGCTCCTTGGCCGTCTCCTTACTTGGATGCATTTGGTGAAGAGGTATTTCGATTTTTTTTTCTTCTAATTTTGCCAAGAGTATGATCTGTTAGCTTTCTAATGCCAACTCATCAATCCTTTGCTACTTAATAACACTTCTTTTCTCTGATATGTAAGATAATAATGGACATGGAGTGTTCTGTGCTTTTATGGGTTTTAGATTGGCTTTTGTACCATCCTAGTAATCCTGGTTGTTTGGAGGACTAGTTTATATAAATTGTGGGATACAAAAGCTCTTATTCTGCTCAAAGAAGGGATGGTCCTTTGCAGGAGTCCCCTCTATTGTGTGTATGAGTTTCTTTGGTATTTGATTTATGATAGTCTCATCTTAATTGCTTTTATACTCATTTATTTCTAATTTATTTGAAATTGTCCTTTTTAAGTACCATTGACAATACTAAGAGTTATTTATTATAATATTGTGTTGATATTTCTTCAATTTTTTTTCAAGACGAGATAATATATTCTTGATTATATGCCATACTTGTCTAAAGAAAATAAATATCAACATGTTATTTAGGTACTATGTCTCTTAGTTATCTGAAATCTCTTTTTATTAAATTTATTTTTGTGCCTCACTTCATTCAAGCGTGTGCCTGTGCCTTGATCCTCGGTGCCAAGACCCCTTTGAGCCTTAGTGCACCTGGAGCTTTTAGTAACTATGGATAGTCTTGGTCCTATTAGTTTGATGTATGCAAAGAATTTAGTAATGGGGCTTCTAGTTGGGTGCTGTTAATGTGGAATTAGAACAAAGAGGTGCTGATGCTGCATGAAGTGCAAAATACAAAAACAATCACGCAAACGATTGACAAATTATCTCTATTGAAATTTTTATACAAATGCTAAACTTTGATACATGGAATTAACGGGGTATCTTGAGATAAATAGGTTTGCCATGAGTACTATATTTCTTTTTCCTGTTGTTGTAACTTTTCATTCCTATGCTTGATGTATGCAAAGAATTTAATAATGGAGCTTCTAGTTGGGTGCTATCTCTGTGAAATAAGAACAAAGAGGTGCTGATGCAGCATGAAGCACAAATACAACAGAACACACAAGCGATTGACAGATAATATCTATTAAAATTTTTATTAATTTAAATCTAAACTTTGATACATTGAATTAAGAGGTGTACAATGAATGAGAATTGGTTGTTATATAGGGTTACCATGACTACTATTGTGTTACATAGTATAGGCGTGGGAGAAAGAAAAGAAAGTTAGGGAATGAGCTGGCAGGAGCTGGGGGTTTTTGGAGGGAAATAATGTGAAGTATTAAAAAAATGTTTGTTACTGATTTACATTCAGTATATAATAAGAGAGATTGTCCTCATGGTGGGCGTAATTACTCCCAAGCAATCGGCGATAGGCTGATTATCATGACTCGCTCCACTATGTTGAATCTGGAAGCTCGGATAGGGGAATTCGAGGAACAGCTCCTGGCGATGCAGGAAAAGGCCCAAAAAGACAATGAAGATCTATGGGAAGAATTGAAGAGAAGTATGATCGAGAATAGGAATGCTCTCTTGGAGGAATTATGCACTATTTTTTGATTCTGGGGGACCTGAAAAAAGCTGATTAGGGACTGGTGATGACGGTGAGGATATGGGAAATCCGCCAGTGGTGTTTGGAAGTAAAGGAATTCTCCCTAGTCCTTAGAGGGGAATTAATATACCTGTGCAGGATTCAAACAGTGTAGGATCAGCGACGGATCTATAAGGTATGTCTAGTTTTGTGCTGAAAATTAAATTGATAACTTTTGATGGTAAAACTGAACTGAGACCATGGATTAGGAAGTGTATAAATTACTTTGAGGTGTATGGAGTACCTAAGGAGCAAATTGGGAGATTACCTAGTTTGTTTTTGGTGGATGGGGCTGATGTTTGGTACTATAATTGGATCATGAGTATAGGGTCACATTCTTGGCCAAAATTTGAGAAAGAACTGTGTGTGAGGTTTGGAGAGGAAGGTTTAGAGGATGTGATTGAAGAATTGATGAAATTAAGACAGGGGAATACTATGAGGATGTGAGAATCAGAGTAGAAAGAATTATGCCAGGTCTAGGGGAAGCCTATTTCTTATCTGTATTCATTGGAGGTCTAAAGGATGAAATTAGACCTGTTTCGAGAATGCTCAAGCCAAACACCCTATCCCAAGCCTTTTAGATTGCTAAATTTCAAGAGCAATTCTACCTATACCAATCCAAACATCAGCAGATCTGTAGCAAACACTTAAAGATCTGTTTCTAATCCAGACCTATCTTCCAAAACCAATGAATCACCGAAATCTATAACAACCAGCAACCAATCTTCTGTCAATCAAAATCCAACCAAATCAAATTCAATCCCAGCCAATAGAGTTCATAGACCCTGTTACAGATGTGGAGATGAGCATTTTCTTGGTCACCAAATTCTGTGATGTCAATTCAAGTGGAGGAGAATCAGGGAATTATAGGGGATGATAGGGAAACAATGGTGGAGGAAGGGGTAGCATGCCAATATGTGAGGGGAAGTGAGCAATTAGAAGTTCAAGGGGAGGCTACTTTGTACATGCATTAGAAGGAAGTCAAGGAGCTCAAAACAGTTAGATTACACATAGTTTTTTGGATGAGCAAGTGGCTAAAGAGTTGGGAGTTCCTGTAGTCAACCAACAGTATAGCTGTTAAAGTGGCAGATGGGAGGAAAGTTACAAGTTCCAGTGAGCCATCTGGATTTATGTGGAGGATGCAAGGGTATAAGTTCAGTTTTGATTTTAGGCTGCTACCAGTGGGCAGTTTTGCCATAATCTTGGAAGTAGATTGGATGAAAACTTCATAATCCTACCCTCTTTGATTTTACCTATCCCAAAACCAGTTTTCAATTGCAAGGTAAAACTATTACCTTGAAAGAAGTGGCGGATGGTGAAATGGGAAATGATAATGTAAGCTGTGTATCTGTGGAACACCTTAACAAGAAGAGAGAAGGCACTCTTATCCAAGTACAAAGGAGTGTTTGAGGAACCAAAACATCTTCCTCTTTGAACCGACAACCACTCTTCCTTTGCTTCCTAGTGCCCTACCTGTGAACATTAGGCCCTGTAGATATCCTCATTTTCAAAGGGAGGAAATTGAGAAATTAGTTGTTGAAATGCTGAATACTGAGGTCATCCAGCCCAACACCAGTCTCTATGCCTCTCCTGTCTTGTTGGTAAAGGAAAAGGATGGAAGCTGGAGGTTTTGCATTGATTATAGAGAGAGAGAGAGTGGAGTTGAGATGAGAGCAGAAAAGTTAGAGAAATAGAGAGAGTAATTGAGAAGAGATTGTTTGGATTAATCATGCCCATCATGAGTACAATCTCTCTTATTATATACTGAATGTAATTCAGTAACAAACATTTGAATACTTCACATTATTTCCCTCCAAAAACCCCCAGCTCCTGCCCGTGCATTCCCTTGCTAACTTTTCTTTCTTCCATGCTTATAGTATGTAACAATCGCTTGGCCTTTTATTCTCAACGGATCCTTGTTTGCATGGATTCCAAAGCATTAAGACGATCTGTAATTTCCTTGAAGTGTCTTTCTTACGCTCAAATATTAGATCCACTTTCTGTAGATGCTTTTCCCATTGTTGCAACATTTCATTCCTATGGTTTAGGGTTCTGGTTGCTATTGATGCTATCAGAATTACTGCTATCATGACCTCCATCAAGGTTAGCCATCTCGATTTGGGGCATTGTCCCACCCGAATATGATCTAACACAGCATGAAGTTCAAAATACACAACATGAACAGGTGTTTTGTCGATTGGGAACTTTATTAACTGAAATCTGAACTTTAAATACATCGAATTAAGGAGGGAAGTATTTTATGGAGTTTAGGCTCATAAACTAACTAGAAAAGAAATTTACTATCTAGAAATTTTATACAAATTTAAATACTTGAGGAAAGTCATGATAAAATAGGAAAACTAAATTCTATCTGAGATGGAAATAAAATTCCATGCCAATCTCTGTCTTCGTATCCAAGATTGCTAAGGCCATGATAGCAAATATTATCACATAGGGACAAAAGCATCATAACAAGCTGGCATCTAAAGCACAGCAGCACAACACAATTGGGCACATTAACATAGACTAATTCTAAATAGTATAGTGGCAAATGCATGCATTTGGCCTATTTTATATTGGCTTCTCAGTGCATTTGATAATTTAACGTCTGATATGGGATTGTTTCTTGCAGGATATTGAAATGCATAGAGGAAAGCCACTGTATCTGAATGAGGAGCGTTATGCAGCTCTAACATACATGGTGAGGGAAAGTTTTTGGAATCTTTATTCCCCCAACCCAATCCACCAAAAAAAAAGTTCAAAACTCTTGAATCACTACACCAATAGTAACATCTTTATCGTGTCGTTAGACTACCAAAAAAAGGTTTAAAATGAGATGTCACTATAGTTGCATTCGTAAGTGGTTGAGCATGTCTTATTTTTATTTATTCTCTTTGTATTTGATTGATTTAGTAATTTTTGTTAGGTTGCTTCTCACGGCCTTGATCGAAGTTCTAAAGTCCTTGGACAAACTACCATTGGATCCATCTTCTCAGTCTAGTTTGGAAGATTTTCTTGAAGGTTGTTGCACCAGCTTTGTTGTCTCATCTTGGCTTATGTAATGCTTAGTTAATTTTTATTATGGTGCTGAGTATTTCATCTGATGTGTCATTTATTGGATAATTCTCACTCAGGTCTGTATAAAAATCTTCTGCAAATGCTGACATTGACCATGTTTTGATTGGGCTGAGTGCGTCAAGAATCTTGGACTCAGCTGTTGTTTGTTGAGGTTGGATGAGCGGCAGTCTCAGTTAAATCTGCAGGTATTCACTGTTCTTGCTCTCTCTCTCTCTCTCCCCTCCTGTGGTGGTAATTCCCTCTGCATCTTTTTCATCACAAGTCTTTCATCATGTCAGAAAAAGAGCCCCCTTGCGCTGTTTGATATTTATATAAGAATAAATCCTTTCAGCTAAGTGTTAAAGTGATTCAACTTTTTTTTTTGGGCTGTGTGGGACATTGGACTTTGGAGTCATCATGCCATTACAAAATTAAAAAAGTTCTTGACAGAAAAATAAAATGCTGAGATGTTTTATTTTATTTTCTTGATAAGCATGGCTGCAATTATTTTGCAACCTATTGATTCCACCACTTCTCTCGGCTTCATCTTTCATATGGTACTGCAGTGCTGAAGAATGAGGCAGGGTAACTCCTGCATGTTTCCTATGTTTCTACTATGCAATAGCCAACTCATTATCCTAAAGCTAGCTTGGCTGACATTAGTGCTTTTCTACAGCTAGACAAGCTGGTATACGGATCTAGTTTTAGAGTATGTTGCAAAGTTCGGATTTCACCTCCCTGAATTTGGTGGGGAAGTAAAAGGGTATTCTTGTTTTCTCAGCCCTTATCGTTCTTGTTTAAGTTAAGATATAAACAGGTAATAAATCCCGGTTGTGGTTATTGCTAAATCTCAACACAGAATTAGCCATTAGGATTTGAAGCTCAAGTTTCAGGCTCTGAGGGTAGGGCATGTTTTCTGTGGTTAAAGTACCCATCTCACACGCCCCTGTGAATGCAATTGGAAAAATAGGATTAGCACTTCTTGGAAGTTTCATCTGATCAGTTTATTGCTTCTCCTTTTCCCCAAACAAATATTATTTTCTATTTGAATCTTAAATCTGTACATGATGAACTTTCTACAGGCATTTTGGAGTGTTCTCTCAAGGCCTGGTGTGGTCTTATGGTTATGGTCCCCTACTCTGGTCTGGCGTTCAATGGTTGTACAGTTGTTATTGCAGTTGAAGCCCCCATTTTCAGTCATAATCTTGTTTACTAAATAAGCGCAATTACATCTTTTGTATGACCTGAACAGCACATGTGCTGAGCTCTTCTAAATCAAGCCAGCATTTGTTTACCCATCTCTCCATTTCCTTTTTTTTTTTTTCCCTTGCTATTTTGTTTTCGTTGTGATCCTCTGGGGGATGGAATTTTCAGCTGGCAAAGGGTTGGGGCAGTGATGTATTGAGGGAAGAACTGCTAGATGACATATTTGTAAATGCTTTTGTATATAGAGGTGGTGGTGTTTATAATTCTAGCTATGATTTTTTCTTTCTTTTTATTTTTTTTTAATTTTTTTTATTCCCTCTTCTATCTCATTTACCTCTCTTTTAAATTTAAAATAAACGCCAGTTTAATTTGAATATATATTGCACTCATCTTTTCTCTCTCCCTTTTATTCTTCTTTATAGTTAAGGTGAGTGTGATAAGAAATAATCATTAAATTTTATTGTTAAATCGAGATAAATTTAATTATTTAATTTAAAAATTATACTTAATTATTTTTAGAAATATGAATATAAATAATTTAATTAAAATTTAAAAATTATATTATTTCGTTTATATAAATTTAGAAATTAATAATAATTTAAATAAAAATAATCTAAATACTAATTTTTTATATTGAAAATAAGTATAATCAAAGAATAAAATAATAAATATAAATAGTTAAATTATAGCATTAAATTAGTTAATTATTTTGATTTATAATTCTTTTTAAATTTAATATGATATTTGAGCTCGGGTTATGGATTCAGTTAAAAGAAATACTACAAATTAAACTCTAAAATTATTAGCGATATACCCACTAGATCAAATAATTTTGATTCGAAAAGGTAGTCTCCAATGAAGTCGTAGCATTTATATAACTCAAGTATTTACATAACAACTACCAACAATGGTGAACCAAAAATATTAACAGAACTATTAATAAATTTTCTTGCATAGTATTTCAATCATTTTCATACACATCATTTACCATGGTTTCAGGAACATAGCCACATAATTTCAGATCACGGTACAAAAGCTGTAGGATTTCATATATATGCTTAGTTTCAATGTGAGATTTATCACCAGCCCCAAATTCATGAATGCTGCATCCAATCTCAATTGAACTAATCCCAGGCTTCTTTTGTATACCAAGGGCCTTCATTGTCCTCCTAACCTTCCCTGCTCCATCCCATCTTCCAACCGCTGCATATACATTTGCCAGCAGCACGAAGTTGGAGTCAATACCAGGATCTAAATCAGCAAGATAGTTCATTAACCTTTCAGCTAAATCAACATCTCCGCTAGCCCTACAAGCAGCCAACAATGATCCCAGGATAACCTCATTTGGCTTCATGGCCATATTTTTTATTACACTCCATGCATCTTCTAACCTCCCAGCACGGCTGTAAAGATCTACTATGCATCCATAATGTTCAATACTAGGAGAGAGTTTGTAAACTTTCTTCATGAAGTTAAAATACTTGAGCCCTTTATCCACCAAACCAGCATGGCTGCAAGCAGCAAGTGCTCCAGTGAAACTGACTCCGTCTGGTTTGAATCCTTCTTTCTGCATCAACTCGAAGTATTCTAATGCTTCCTCTGCAAACCCATTAGTAGCAAAACCCACAATAATTGAGTTCCATGAAACCAAAGTTCTCTTCAACATTTTGTGAAACACTTGACGTGCTAATTCAATGCATCCACATCGAGAATACATAACAATCAATGAATTACTTATCCTGATATTGTCGCTAAACTCTTGCTTCAAGACATATCGATGTATCCACAAGCCTAAGCCAAGGGCACCCAGATTTGCGCAGGCAGACAGAACTGCAATAATGGTTACATAATCAGGCTCCACCATAGAAACCTGCATTTCTCTAAACCATTCCAATCCTTGCTCAAAATGACCCTTCTTAACAAACCCATCAATGAAGACCGTCCAAGAAATTGCATCTCTCTCAGGCATTTCATCAAACAATTCAATTGCATCCTCTATCTCCTCATTCCTCATGTATCCATCCATCATTGTGTTCCAAGACACTGAATTCTTGATCTTGAGCTCATCAAAGCACAATCTTGCTAGTTCTACCTGACCACACTTGGCATACATATCAACAAGAGCAGTACCCACCATGACATTACGCGTATCAAAGCCAAGTTTCCGTGCATAGGAGTGAATCAAAGGGCCAAAAGATTTGCCTTCTGAGGGAAAATCCGCACAGCCAGAAAGGAGAGTCGTGAATGTGATGTGATTGGGTTCAACGCCAGCGAGAAGCATTTGGGCGAACTGTGAGGCAGCTTCGAGAAGATTGCCGTCGCGGCAGCGGCGGGAAATGGAGTTGGTCCATGTAATAGTGAGGTCAATGTGTTTATTGGATTGCTGTTTGCGGGAAAAATTAGGTTTCAAGATGGGATTAAGAGGATTTTGATGTTGGGTTAGGTGTGACGGCGTCAGTATCGGTTTGGTGTTGGAATGTGGAGGGAATTGAGTGGTGGTGGAGGTGGCTGGTGCGGATGCGACAGCGGCAAAACCCATTAGTTCAAAATTCAGTTAATGGATTAGGCTTCGGTCGTGTTGTAGAATTCTACCCTACCTTCTCCTGTGAATCCATTGAGATATATATATATATATATATATATATATTTTAATCTCCCTTACCTATCCAAATAATACACAAATCTGAAATTGCCGTTTCTATGTGGTTATTGAAAATGGACCAGAAAAATATTTTTATTTTTAGGTATTATATGCTCGAATTTATATGGTAAATGTTTAAAGAAAGTTGCATAGGTTCAACAGGGAAAAATGATCTACAAATTTCTCTAACTGTGCAGCATCTATGAATACAACCAAGTTTCTCCTTCTTCCTATCTAACACTAATTACATAGTCAATAAGATCACTGAGGAAGGAAACTTAATTTCAATACTCCAAAATAAGTGAACATAAAAATCAAAAGAATATCGCCAAGAAGAAACTCAAGTGAAAATGATTTCGTCTAAAAGATCATCAAAAATCAAGTCCTCAACCTCAAGCCCAATGCATTCACTGTCAAATTGAAGGTTCATCCATCCATCGCTTTTCGCTAAGTCTCTACCCACAACATAATCCAATAATTGGTCACCCTCTGGAATTGAGTTCAAATACCAACTTATATTTGCCCAAACCTCCTCAAGAATATAGCTTCCTACTGGCATTGGACGTATATGGGAAAGTGCTGACAATGGCATTGGACAATATGTGTATGATTTTGCATAAATCTCCATTAACACCTCATTGATTAGATCAAACAACATCAGGTGATGACAATGGTAACCTTCAACATTTCCTGAGCACTCAGGATCAAGAACCATGCACCCTTCTTCCATTTCCTCGAACAGACCAGGATCCATTGGTTTGTCATTTGAATGCCAAGTTCCAAGCAACTCAGTCCCGCTGAAACCTGATAACTTCAGTATGTCTCTCACATAATCATATTCAGCTTTCTCTTTAGCAACCCCACGAAACTTCTGATTATTGCTTGGAAATTTATGTTTTTCTGCAATTGGTGTATCCTTGCTAATTGTTTCTACTTCCTGATCCTCGAAAGCATCTATTATAATGGGGAGGAGAGGGCTTAACATCATTTCTGGATCTACTTCTGCACATTCCATTTCTATAAGAATTACAGGAGTTAGTGACTGAGAACCTTTTTTTTTTACAAATCAATACAATAAAAATCTTCAATTATGGATTTAACTGTTAGCAAAAAGGAATACCTTCTGTGATGGAAAGGCTTTCAAGCTTTGGTGTTTCTTCTTGATATTTGAAATCAAACACAAGGGTATTACTGGGTTCTTCCAGTTCAGTAGCAGAGCTTTTTGGGCTTCCAACATCCTGCTCCTGAGATTCCTCATCCCTCATCACCAAATTGTCCAAATCGTCACTAACTAAATCCAACTTTGCATCTGGGTCGATATTAGATTCTATTGTCATCCCCACCTGATCTTCATTAACTGAATTGGTTTCACTGGGTATATTCTGTTGGATTTCACTTTTTACTTCACTTTCTGACTCTTCTAATTGTTCACTGACATTATCTGTCGTGCTCATAGTTGTATCTACAGCAATCCTAATCTGACTTGATGAAATGGGGTCAGAAGAATACTCACTAAAATCAGATTTGAGGTTAGGTGAGGAAAACATCCTTCTCATGGATTTGAAAGCATTGTTTTGGGGTGCAGTGGCATCTTTCGTTCTTGATTTTGATGTCTCAGGACAAGGTGGTTTCGATTCTCTGTTGAAACTAGACTCGTACAACTGACAATACCTGTCTACGGATTCACGAAGAGACGATGTTCTACGGAAGCAAGGCAATTCATTTTTAGTGTTACAAGGAAGAGAATGATCACTCTCGTTATCTCTGCTAATGGGTGGGTGGGTTTTCAAGTCATTGGGGAAATCATGACCATGAGGAACCTTGTGAAGGATTCCATCCATGGTGATCCGCTTCTTCTCTTTTTTGCTGTTTCTAATAGCATTTTTTATCTTATGTTTAATATCCTCGAAACACTTGCTCTTCTTACGAGGGACTGAACTTGAAGTGGAAGGATCAACAGATTCAGAAATTGCTTGGTTTAGTTTCAAAATTCCATCCAACCTGTACTCAGCAGCTATTGATGACATCGACTTGGATCGAACATATTCCATTGATTGAGCCTTTACATCATCACTGTTCATACCCTCCTGCACTGGTTTGTGTTTTCTTGACCCAGAACCTCTTAAATGGCTAGGTACAGAGAATGACTGAGACTTGGAATAATTCTTTTTACGGCTTAATGCTTGTTGATTGTGGAAAAGATTAGCCAATGGAGAACCTGGGTCTTGTAAAATTTTCAACAAGAAATCTTTGTTCATATTGATCATGTCAAGAGCATCCGAGGCCTCCTTTGATTTGCGAGCTGAAGCATCGACATTAAATTCCTCTGGCTGAGCTACATTTTGCTTTTCACTATCTGAATTTTCAAGAATAAGATCATGTTTTGCATTCTCATCAACCTGGTTATGCTCCAAGTGGTTCCCAGTCTCATCAGAATTCTTCACTTCAGAAGTATTTGGTAACGGTGGATCCGACAAGCTAGATTTACTGTCAGAAACTGTGGGATTTGCATCTTTTGAGGTGACACCATTCGAAGGCTGCAACTGGTTGATGGATTCTTTTTGCCCCACCGGAGAACGTATAGGGCAAGAGTCAGTTCGTCGATGTTTGCCCTTCCTTCTATACAGCTCCTCAGTTAGAAGTGCTTTCAGCCGAGATTTCACAGAAGATTTGGATACAGGAGCAGGCAGTGCCGTCTTGTCATTAACCTGATACATATCAACTCAGCTACGCTACCAAAATCACAAAACTACATGACGGAAATCTCATTCAATGAACACTTACAACAGAACTGTTTCCATTGCTTTGAGGCACAGGAATTTTATCAGTGTTCAAGACATTTGTATCATTCCCTGCAATTCCATCACCTGGAAGACATGACAAGGTTATTAACACCTCAAAAATGGTAACGGAAAG
>CAOGCB010313567.1:0-41884 GCA_948266635.1 Cnidoscolus chayamansa
CACTTTAACAGATCTGGATGTTTTGGAGTTCACTAACCCATGCAATTTGGATCAGCTGAAAAGCACTACATATGAAATTACTCCTTGTGATTTCTATGTAAGGAAGAACAAGGAAGAAGTAAAGGAACTACATCAGACCTGATTCCCTAAAAGAAAAAAAAAGGGATATGTAGGCAATCCTCCTTGGGCTCAGTCTAATCATTAATAAAAATCATTTCACAATTCATATTCTTCTTTGCCAATAAAAAAGAGAAGCAAAAAGAATAAAAGATAAAAGTAAAATAAAAAAATCCGCTAAGTCAAAAACCCGAAAAGGGCGGCTTAGGCAAAAATGGGTAGCTCGCTAGGCTGAAAACCCAAAAGGATGGTCTAGGCAAAAATTAGAGCAAAAGCTCGCTAAGTCGAAAGCCCAAAAGGGCGGCTTAGGCAAAAGTTAAAAAAAAATAAGAATAAAGTAAGAGATGCTTGGAAAGATAGATCATTTAAAATCATCATTCATGTATCTACTCCTCGAAAGAAAAACCATTGATCCAACGACCCAAAAGAGTCAAAATTCCATCGAGTACAAAAAGACCAAAGTCTGAGAAAAATCCCTAGAGTCTAGTCTAAAACTAAGTCTCCATGTCTGCATAAAGCAATATCATTCGAATCTCCCTGGAGTCTAGCCTAAACTAAGTCTCCATGTCTGCATGAAGCAACATCGTCCGTATCCCCCATCAGAGTCTAGTCTAAAACTAAGTCTCTCTGTGTCTGCATGAAGCAATATCATCCGTGTCCTCTCTAGGTCCTGACGTCTCACCTATCTCCTAAAGAGTCAAAATAATCTCCTCGCCTATGTCAGTCCATCCCTCCAACTCACTCAGCAGTGCGTTCCTCCTAATCTTTTCTAAGGTGAGGCGACGAAAAAAAAAAGACGAAAAAAAAAGAAGAAAGGAAAAAAGAAGAAGAAAAAAAAAGAGAAAAAAACAAAAAAGAAAAAAAAAGAAGAAAAAAAAAACGAAGGAAAAATTGTCCAATTCTTCATGGCCTAAAGCCGCTCGATCTAGACTCTGAACGGTCTCGATAAGAACAATACTGCCAAATGCAGCTCATCCTTTCCATTCGCCTAATCATCAGGGCAGAATTGCAAATCCCCGAAGCCTTGGTCCTTATTGAATAAGCCAGCAAGCAAAAAGAAAGCAAAGGTTTGCATCCTCAGCCTCATCTGATCTGGGTCATCTGATTGAGCCTCAAAAAATTCATCAATTGATGGCAGCAGAATTTCCCTCTGATCATCAAACGATCGTAGCCCTAGCTTGTGGCCAGCTAAACTAAAATAGGCCTTCAAACAACTAAACATACCCAACTTTGACCTCATGCCTGAACAAAAGGGCATCGGGGACACCCTATAATTGTGCAGAACTTCCTCAAAGAGGGGGCACATCTCCTCCATCATGGCCTCGAACCAGAAAATGTGAGCCTCCGGGTCCCAAAGTCTGATGTAAGCCCATAAAAGTCCCAGTCAATGACCACTCCCCTAAGGGTAGCAATTGGAGACACCATACCTCCCCAGAATTGATCTTTTCTATCTTGGAAAAACTTTTGGTCCAACTGTGCATACTATGACTAAATAAAAAGAAAACAATTTTTGGTACTAAATACCCACAAAAAATCAATTTGGCCCCAAAGGCCCAAAAAATCAATTTGGCCTCAAAGGCCCAGAAAAATCAATTTAGGCACCAAGTGCCCAAAAAAATAATTTTGATACTAAGTACCAAAAAAAAATCAATTAGGCCCCAAAGGCCCGAAAAAAATCAATTTGGCCTCAAAGGCCCGAAAAATCAATTTGGCCCCAAGGGCCTAGAAAAATCAATTTGGCCTCAAAGGCACGAAAAAAATTAATTTGGTCCCAAGGGCCCAAAAAAATCAATTTGGCCTCAAAGGCCCAAAATAAATCAGTTTGGCCCCAAAGGCCTAGAAATTCTCAATTTTGGTACCAAGTACCCCAAAAATCTGGCATCTATACATGCATTGCACTGTTTTACTGATTACATGTGAGTAAAAGCAGTTTGGAAAAAGACCAAAACGCGGGTCCAAACCCTCGAACTCAAAATTCGCGATTCAGACAACCACTGGCTCCCATAAATCATTTTTTATGGTTGCCAGTGGGGCGCAACTATGAATACTCGAATTTTGAGGCTCGGAAAGCCTATTTTCTCGGGCTGTAAATAGTCTGGCTGGAGCGGAACCCGACAAAAAATTATCCCGAAAATATGCCCATATGGTACTAAAAATGTCCGGAAAATCACAAGGGTCCCAAAGGTGCCCTCGAAATAATTTTTAGAAGTATGAAACTCCTGAAAAACGAAAAAAATGGAAAGAAAAATACCCAGAATCAGCCCTCGGGGCCGCCAAAATGGCGACCCGAACCGCCATTTTAGCGGGTCAAGCCGCCAAGAAAATCAGGCGGCTTGACCTGCTGATTGGCAGCCCAACTGCCAAGAAATCGGGCGGCTCGAGCCGCCATTTGGCGGGCCAAGCCGCCAAGAAAATCAGGTGGCCTGACCCGCTGATTGGCGGCCCAACCGCCAAGAAATCGGGCAGCTCGAGCCGCCATTTGGCGGGCCAAGCCGCCAAGAAATCAGGCGGTCCAACCGCCAAGAAATCAGGCAGCCAAGCCGCCATTTAGCGGGCCAAACCGCCAAGAAATCGGGTGGTCCAACCCGCCAAAAGAAACCAGGCGGCCCGAGCCGCTGATCAGCGGTCCAAGCCACCAGAACGGGCGGCCCAAGCCGCCCCACGGCGCTCTAAGCCGCCAGAAATGCCGATTTTTGCCTATAAAAAGCAGCCTCCAGCTCCATTTTCAGGGTCCCCGCTTTGAATTTTTGGCGATCACTCTCTCTCCTCGCTCCTTACGATTCTTTACTGCTTTCCCTAGTGCATAAATTGTTGCATTTTTATTTGATTTATGGTCACCTAATTACTAAAAAATAATTAATTCAACAAAGCTGAAGCTCCGCAGTGGAAGACTCCTAAACCAGATACACTTCCCTTTGCTCTATCTTTTAAATTTAAGTATTACATGCATTAATTCTCTTCTACTCCACACTCTAAAGCATGATCATCCATTCATATTTGCTTTGATATTACAGATCTAAGCTAAAAACGCCCGATTAATCAATAATCGATGTGTTTATGCTAGATCCAAATAAAAATGGCTAAAATGGCCCTATTAACCCATAATTGTGGCCATGAAAGCCTAAATATCATTTATTATTGCATCAAATGCTAGATCCGGATTTGTGGGCCACAAATGCCTAATTAATAAATAATTATGGCATATAACCCATAAATCACATTAAATGGCTGAAAATGATCCAATTAGTCCATAGTTGTGGTCATAATGCCTACATTTCATTATATTGGCAATAAATTGCCTAAATTTTGATTTGTTTTGATCAATGACATCAGATTTGGTCCAAAAGGCTTCAGGAGATCAGATCTGGCTATAAAAGCCCATGAGATCAGATCCGGCCCTAAAGAAATGGTCCAATAAGATTAGATCTGGCCCAAAGAGGCCCAAAAACCCAGATTTGGCTTAAAAACCCAAAGTTCACCACATAAGCCTAAAAGGCCTAAAAAATGGTCCAATGACATCAGATCTGGCTATAAAAGCCCACGAGATCATATTAGGCCCATAAGGTCTAAAACTTGTCAATTTGGTTTTAAAAACCCATAAATCACCATTTGGCCCTAAAGGCCCAAAATCACCATTTGGCCCTAAAGGCCCAAAATCACCATTTGGCCCTAATGGCCCAAAATCACCATTTGGCCCTAAAGGCCCATAAACCACCATTTGGCCCTAAAGGCCTAAAATTCACCATTAGGCCCATAAGGCCCAAAATTTCCAATTTGGCCCAAAGGCCCAAAATCACAATCAGGCCCTAAAGGCCCAAGAATCCAATTTGGCCCTAAAGGCCCAAAAATCACATTTAGGCACCAAATGCCCAAAAAAAATCACATTTAGGCAACAAGTGCCCAAAAAACCCATTTTGGCAAAAGCCCAAAAAACACAATTTGGCAATAATAAGCCCAAAACCCCATTTGGCCTTAAGGTCCAAAATCAAAGCCCTTTTAAAAAGGCAACCCTATTCGAACTACGTTGACTTTGATCCCTAAAAGGGATACGTAGGCATATTTGGAAATAAGCTCCAAGTAACAAGTCACATCTTTCAAAATAAACTTCTAAAAGCATCTAAACAATTAAAGCATTTTCCCTGCATTTCATACACATTTAAAAATGGTTAGTTAAACTGCATGACATGGTCTCGGGATCCACCTCTGGTTCTAAGACATGGTTTAATCCATTTGGGCTAATTAATCTAATTAAATTAGGTTGATTAATTAAAAATTGGAGTCATAGGGTTTTCCTAGTTTACCCTAAAATAATTAAACCAGGTGGCGACTCACACATCTAAGTGCATTCATCCCAATGTACATTTGCATTGCATCCCAAAGCATGCTCGCATCTGGGGGAGGGGTTCACACCTGTAAGGATTCTTGACACAAAAATAAAGTGGCTTAGGAACAAAGAGATGCCTATAGTTAAAGTATTATGGCACCACCATAATGTTGAAGAATGTACATGGTAAACTAGGAAATCCATGGTTCAATAGTACCCCAACCTCTTTTGTAGTTGAATAGTGTATTAGGAAATACTTCCCCTATGTATGATGTAAACTATGTAAGAATGTTATGTTATGTATATTTGATGTGATGAATTGTTGTGTTATGTGTTGTGTGTTGTGTGTTGTGTGTTGTGTGTTATATGTATGATATACATAGGATAATATTGATGTGATGAACATTCAGGGATGAATGTTCCTAATGGGAAGAATTATGTAACACCCAATACTTTTCTGATGTCACAATCTGAATCGCCAAATGGAATATTCATGAATATTTAAAAACTAGGTTGAAATAGTGATTAGGGTGTAAATGTAAATTTAAAAATATTAAAGGGTCAAAGTTAAAAGTGTTTAAAGACTTAAAAATAAAAAAATGCAAGTCTTGAAGGACTAAATATGAAAATTTTGAAATATAGGCACAAAAATGTAGGTAAGGGAAACAAACTAAAAGTTTGGATTCTTAAGTTAAGAACCAACTACTATCACAATAAAAGTGAGAGGGTCATGCTGAGATGGAGATTTGGAAGTTCAAAATTTTTTCTCACCTCAAAGCAAAAGAGTGTCAATGATTTAAGTTTGGTGCAGAGGAAAATTTGGAAGGAAGCACAAAAAGCAGTAAAACAATTTTAGAAATCACAGTAGAAGTGAAGAAACATTGTTAGAGAATGGCAGATTAAGAGGTTAAGCCATTGGCAGATAAGGAGACCGGCGGGACCTCGAAGGATTCAAGTTTCCCCTACACCATTTGCCTCTTAAAACACATTAGTTAGCCTGTTTCTAACTTGGTTTGGGGTAATGGGTTGATTTTAGATACGTGCATGATGAAATTAAGTGAAAGATGAATAAATGTTTAAAAGTTTTAGATTTTGGGTTTAAGTCTTGATTTGATTGATTTGAGTTGATGCATGTTAGTTTGAGCTAAAGATAACAAAAATGTGAAGTTTAAGGTCAGAAAACACTACAAATGTTGTTGCATGTTAAATCATCAACCGTTTGTGAATGTTTTGGAGTGAATTTTTAAAACGTAGGTTACGATTGATGATGAACTAAAATTTATAGGAAAAATGGGATATTTAATGTGTATATGATATGTTGAAGTATTTTGATGATGTTGTTAAAGATATATGTTGATGAAATAGGTATTAGAATGCATTTTGATGTTGAAATATGAGTTTAATAGGTTATAGTAATATGAAAATGTTTTAAGATGTTTTTTTACCTTTTAGGAAAAACCAAGTTTCCGATAGTCAGAATAGTAGTTCGATCACCGAAAACTAAGCTTCTAACTGAACCATAATGGATAGTTGAAGGTTACTACTGAGGCATTTTATGGTTCAATAATGGTATAAAAGGATGGTTAAAGGATGTTACTAAGACAATGTTTGACCAAGTCAAGGAAAAATAGTTCGGTAGTCAAAGGATGTCAAAATGGCATCATTCGGTTAAGCTTATAGTTTGGTAACCAAAGGATGATAATAATTCATTGTTTGGTTAAAGTTATAGTTTGGTAATAATGGATATTGTTTTGATATAATTCTCTTAAGTAAGGGAAATGACTAATAAACCGAATGGTTTACAAAAAGGGTTCATTATGAATCAATCAAATCCAAACCATAGTACCAGTAGATTCAGACAGTAACTTCTATTTATGATAATATGGATGTTTCAATATTATGTTATATGGAGAGTCATGGGAATAGTTTTAAAAGTACTTTAAATAGTCTATAGTCAATCTCTCATCCTAGTTTGCTATATAGGACCGGACCAAGGAGATCTAAGACATCACTAAAAAGACGAGGCATTCGTCTTCACATCTTTACCAAATGAGTAGATATAACTAAAGTGTTTATGATAGAGAAAAGTACAATGAGTGTTTTTGACATGCTCATGCATCATAATACTTAAGATGTTGTATTACTTGCATGAGATATGACGCATTATATTATTTCATGATCTATAAACAATAATATTGGATGATCCAAAATCCCCCCTATGTTAATGTTATGTCCCTTAAAATTCCCATGGAAATGTAAGAAATGTTATGTATATGATAAGTCTAAGAATGACTGCAATGAGATTTCTTAGCACATATAAAATACTTATAGGAAATGGCTAGCCTGCAAGGTATTGGTACTTTAAAAAAGATGGCTTGCCAATTCGAACTACTCAGGAATCTTGGTGACATTGTTATCTTATGTGAAATGTTTGAAGGTGATGCATACATGAGTACAAAAATATTATTTTATGTATGTTTTTTTTGTATCTACTCAATAAGTTATTCAAATAGCTTACCCCTTTTATGTCCCTTATCCATCCCCTTTCTCTACATTGTTTTTAACAGGTCATCAAGGAGAACTTAAGGCATCAGGGTAGAGTGGACATGTCCCATGTTGTGATTAGTTGTCCGTAGGATATGTATAAATGGAATTATGTAAAAGCCAAGGCACGTACAATGCTAATGTATTTAAGTAAAGTAATGTGTGTTTATATTCACGTTAGATCTCACATATTACATTATGTTGAAAATGTTATGAGCATGTAAAATGTTGTGATGAAGGCTTATTCTTTAAGTTATGATGTTATGATCAAGTTATGTATGCTACCCACAATAGAAATTTAATTATTCCTCGTATGTTGTATGTGCCTTAATTTCGTCAGTAGTATATGAGATCTTTATGTTAATGAATATATTAAGAAAAATTTATGTAAAACAAAATGTAAATACAATGTAAATGAAAGAAAAAATATTAGGCTTGTTAGGATTTCAATCACCTTCATGTGATTGGGATTCTAACATCAGTAACTGGTCAGGAAACCGGGCTGTTATAGTTTAGTCCTTTCTAAATCTCAGCCCTTGAATTTTATTATTGTAGTCTTTGAGGACATAGGATCAAAACTTAAAAAAGCAAAATCAATACTTTTAAACCCATGCCTTAGAATTTAGTCCTTCCAGCTTCATAACTGTTAGATCAAGGCAGAATAAAGTTACTTTGTCCTTTGGAACCTTAGCCTTAGGATTTAATCCTTTCTCCTCCTGGTCGTCCGATCAAAATAGAATAACCTTTTGAATCTTAATGGTTGGATTATTTGTTTAATTTTGAGTCATTCATCTTAAAGCTTTAGAACCTTATAAATACCCCCGCGAAAAATGTAGAGGGGATTGCTCTTTACTTAAAGTATTCAGGAACTATTTACTTTTCTTTGCTATTCACCAAAAGAGATTTTGCCTTCGACTCATTGTTACAATCCCATATCCTTAACCACCATTACATTAGAGACTTAAAACAGTTTCCTTCTCAGCAGGTTGTTAACCCGTTTTCCAGTTCAATTCCAAATAAGCAAATGGTGACTTGCTCTATTTTGGCTAGTCATTATGGCATTATTCTTTCAAATAATGAAGGGCTTTTGGTATGTAAAGTAAATATTTATTCTTTCAGATAATAAAGGGCTTTTGGCATATAAAGTATATATTTATTCTTTCAAATAATGAAGGGCGTTTGGCATGCATTTAAGTAACATCACACACAATACCTTCAGTTGTCCAGATTCTAATGATGGCATTGATACTAAATGAGTTTGGATTTTCCACATTTCATCACAATCTCTAGGAACGAAATGACACCTCTCCAAATTAGTGTTTACAGCCTAAGGGAGGGAGGAACTAAATAAATGTTCTACATTATATGATCATATTCTACATCAAACCTTTTTTTCTTTTTCTTTGTTTAAGAATTTCAACAAAACAATAATGGGCTCCCATTATTAACGAACCTAGAATTTCCACAATTTTCATTTAAAGTTTGATTTTACATTCTGCGAAGACGTCATTTTAGGATTTCACAGCAAATTTATGTTCCTTCAATAAGTTACTTATTTTATTAAAATATGTCCACTTGCCAAACTTGGAAGCTCTTTTTTCGAATAAGTTGAAAAATAAATTTGAAAAATGTTTTAAAAAATGAAACAAAACAAATGGAGTCAAAATCCACTTGGGGTTGGTTTATTTCCTAATAAGCGAGACATTCATGAGCTCCTCAATGAATAAATATTCAATTATTCATTTTAAATCAAATATAGAACCAATATCATAAATTAAACTCACACGTTGCTGTGATTTTATCAAAAATGATAATTTTAAATTCATATACCCTTTTAGAGATGATGTGAGGTGTCTAATACATTCCCTATGCATACAACAACTCTGGAACTAGAATCTCTGTTAGAAGTTGTTTCTTTTTATCTTTTTTTTTTCTCAAATAAAACATTTTTCTATAGTCTCCCTCAAAATTAGGATTACTTTTCTACTTCGTTTAGAGTTATACCTCGATGACCATAAAAACCTTTACAATAATAATCAAATTCTAGAAAAAAAGTAATTGATTAATAATTAAGATACACATAAGTTTCACAAATAGGCTTCTATTTTAAATGAAATATAAAAGACAAAAGTTCTTTAAATTGGCACAAACATTATTCTGAATTCAAATTTTAAATCCAACATAAAAATCAAGCCTAAGCCATAACAAACCATAATATCCAGTTTCAAGATGCAAGTAGCATGCTGAAGCATCTTCCTATTGCCAAACCTTTCTTTTCATTTAGGTAAAACTATGTATTAAATCAAAAGAATTGGTCAAATATAAATTTTAGTAAAGCATCTTCCTATTGCCAAACCTTTCTTTTCATTTAGGTAAAACTAATACTCTACCAGATTGCTATAAGCGTTAGAATCCCGACCACCCGAAGTCATAGCGACACGTCCAACTACCCTGCATTTTTCTGTACGTCTTACATACCTGTGAAAAATGACAATGGGAATTGGAGATGGGAGGACATAAAAATGTGTAAGCTATTTTGAAATAGCTTTGTGAGCATATACAGAAAACATAAACATAAAACATTATTTTTCGTGCTCACCTTAGGAAAATATTGTCACCAAGATCCCTCAGTAGATCCAGTTGGCAAGCTATCTTCCTGAAAACTACCGAAAATATAAATATGCGGCAGCCATCTGGGTCTTACCATATCGTAAACATAACATAAATATCCCATGAAATGTCCCAACCTCACTTGTGCAACTTCCACAGGACAGTCTGTGGTACATCCTGAATAAATGCCGAATGGATAACATAAAACATATATGAGAGACAATCCTAGGGATATAAACCATGGGTCATAAACATAAATATATGGGATCATGGGTCGTCCAATATCACCTTTCACATCAACATGCTATCAATGCAATGCAACATATCTCATGATCTAATGCAAAACAACCTGGAATTGTCGTGGTGCATGAGCATGTCGTAAACATTTATATAATGTATCATAAAACATTTAGTAGGTATCCACTCACTTAGAAATTGACAGACTGATGAATCATTGGTTCATCACTGATGTCCTTGAGTTTTAAGGTCCGATCCCGTATTTCAAACTTCAGATTAGAGGCTCATACATTAACCTCAAAACATACTTAAATTAATCCCAAAACTCCCCAATTAACATAACATAAATAACTTTGAAATTTTAGGTTAAAATTGCTGGGCAGAGGACTTTCAGTGGCAAGTTTGGTGGCTGAAGGTCCTCTTTACAAAGACTAAATTTGCCTTTTTGGCAGCAAAGTTTGGTTGCCCTAAGCCCCCTATTCCATAAGTTTTTGACAACGGCGGATGAAGTTGGATTTTAGCAACCTATGTTGAATTGCTTTCAATTTTGGTATTCTAACCTTACTTTAGGCTGCCAAAGCTGAGTTTTGTTAGTGACCAAAACATTGGTTCCTTCCATCTTCTACATGCCAAACCTACAACTCAAGCTCATTTACACTTCTACACATTTTAACTTTAGTAACTCATCTAAACTCATTTAACATCAATTTCTACCACATGCATCATCATTTCATTATTTCATGCAGTTTCCATAAACCTAAATAATTTAATTTCTTCATTTACTTTACATGCAAGCTTATCCTTTACCTTCTAGCACTTTTCTAACATTGTTTAACACATATTAACATGCATAGACCCCATCTTAAGATATTTTACCAAACATTCATAAAACCTAGTTTTCATTGCATGTGTCTTCTGTTTCATTTAATCATCCTTTCATTTACCATTTCATCATTACTAACCTAGATTTGTAAGTCCAACTTGCTATAGACCTGAATCTAAGCCTTTTCTTTTACTTTTGTTTTCTTGTTAGCTTCCTTTCTCACTTTCCTTCTATTATTTCTTTTACTTCAATTGATTATTGCTTTAACTCCTTTGTGTTTGAGGTCCTATGGTTTCTGTGAGGTTGAGAAAGAATTGGAAGGGTTTTGAATTGTGTCAAAATACTTGCTTTGGCCGGCTGCCTCTGGTATTTATAGTGGAGTTGTCCAACTGGTTTCGGTGGTTGAATCTGGTCCTCCCAGGCTTGCCCTAACCAAACTTCAATTTAGTTCCTCAACTTTACCTTTTGCATCTTAGTCCTTAAAATTTACATTTTAGTCCTTAAACTTTTATAATTTAACATTTTAATCACTAAACGCTGTTCCAGTTCAGTTTTCAAATATTCGATGAATATTCCAGTTGGGAATTCAGAATCCAATGTCAGAAAGTGTTAGGTGTTATAGTTAGTCTCTAATCCTAAGTCCGTCAAATGTAGGATTGGACCTCGAGAAACAAGGACCATTGTGAAAAGACAAAGGATTCATGTGTACACCATTATCTAGATGAGTGGATGTAAACTTAAAGTGATTTATGATATAAAAAATAATAAATGTTTACAGCATGCTCACGCACCATAATGCTTTAGGATGTCTACATTAGACTCACGAAAAATGATGCATTACATAAATTATATGATCTATGTGCGGTAATATTGAATGATTCATGTAACACCCAACATATTTTTGACTTCGAATTTTGAATTCTTAATTGAAATATTTGTAGAATATTCAGAATCTGGGTCAGAATAGTGATTAGGGGTCAAAATGCTAAGATAAAAGACTTAAAGGATTAAAATGTAAGTTTCTAAGGACTAAAGTAAAAATCTGGAAAAGTTGAGGACTAAAAAGGAAGTTTGGCTAGAGCAAGCTTGGTGATACAAACATTGTCTCCGATGCATAAAAGTGCATTTCAGATATAGATGATTTTTCAAGTCCAATCACGCAATCTCGGGCTAATCGTCAGAAGGAATAACTTCAGCTCTTCGTGTAATTTTGGATTGAAAGAGGGTTGTCTAAATATGGAAAACTTCACAATGACAACATTGAGAATCCTAGACATGTAAATAGAATTGGGCTTGTATTTTGAGTTTGAGACTTGTTTTGAGTTCTATTTTAGTTAGCTTGAATTTTTGGGTCTATTTTTTAGTTTTGGGATTGTTTTGAGGTTGATGGTTTTTCCTTCTTAATTTGGATGAGTTGGACTTGTTTATTTAGGTTAGTTTATTTTTTTATTTAAGTTTTAGTTTATTTTTTTATTTAAGTTCTTTTGGGTTGGAGTATATTTTTGAATTATGTATTCAGATTATGATTTTTATCCAAAAAGGAAGGATATTGAAAGAAGAAGAGTTCAAAATTCGAAGATCATATCCAAAGAAGATTCAAATTTGAAGAGTTAAGAATTTTGAAGAACTCATCATCACCAACATTCCATCACATATGTTTAGGGACTTGATAGTAATTAAAATTATTTATTTACATCGTAGTCTTTAACCTTTTCTATAACTAGGCCCTGTACCTTCTTGATGGAACACATTGAATACATTGAATGAAATATGAGAGTTTCTTTGATTAAAAGAGAGTTTTCATAGCTTTCTTTTAACTTTATACATAAGGTATTGAGTTTGGGTTGGGGTTGAGTTTTCAATCGCTACCCATTTTCAATTAATATTTCTTATGTTTTTTTAGCACTTAATTCGACTAGGTTTAAAGGGGACTCTTCTAGTTTTTCTTTAAGTTCTTTTGGGTTATGTTCTTAGGTGTAAGAACAAATCATTTCAATTCTTGATTATTTCCATTTTCTACATCAAAGTTGATCAAGCGGTTCTAAGAATTATTACCAATCTTTGGGGTTTCGCATAACTTGGAGGACCAGGTTCAATCTTCGAACTTAAGAGTTTGGCTGCCAAAACTAGTTGGTCACCTCCAATATAAATAATGGAGGCCCCGGCCAAAGAGAGGTTTGGTGACAAATTCTATACTCTCTTAAATTCTCCCAATTTCAAAGAGAATTCAAGCTCTCAAACTCAAGGGAAATAAAAGGAAACAAGAAGTTAGTTGAAAAGAAAATTAAAACATTAAAGTTAAAGAAAAGGGTTGAAGGAAAAACTTCAAGGAAGGAACAATTAGAAAGAGTAGAAGAAGAAGCTTGGATTAGAGTCTACAATAAGTTAGATTTTACAAATCCAAGTTACTATAAAGTTATAAATGATAAATGTTTTACATGCAAGAGGATTAAGTTAGGTTAAGGGTAAATTAATGAAAGATGATGAAACGATAAGATATTAGAGGAAATAAATTATGCATGAATGTAAAAATGTGAGAATACTTAGAAAATGAAATGATGTTATGGTTTGCATGTAATTGAAAGATGTAAAGTAAAATGAAGAAGTAAAAATGTTTAGGTTTATGAGAATTTTTATGGAAAATGCGTGCAAGTAGATAAATTGATGTAAAAACAAAATGCATGTTGTTTGATTGATGATAGTTGAGCTGTTTGAAATTGTAGGATGTTTTAGAAGTGTTTATATGTGGTTTTCAAGTCCTTGCATGAGGTTTTGGCAGAAGGTTCGACGGCCTAAAATGAGTTAGGCTGCCAAAATTGGAAGAAACTCACAAGGAAAGGTGGAAGACTAGCTTTGGCGACTGAAAGTAGACTTTTGGCTATCGAAACTACTGGCACATGGGGCTTATGGCAACCAAACCCTGCTTCTAAAAGAGGGACTTTAGTCTTTATGAGAGAGACTTTCAGCCACCAAACCTACCATCAAAAGTCATTTGCCTAGCAATTTAAACTTAAATTACAAGGGTTATTTATGATATGTAATTTGGGAGTTTATGGGATTAATTTAAGTATGTTTTAAGGTCAATATTGAGTCTCTAATCCAAAGTTTGGAATGCAGGATCGGACCCCGAAACTCCAAAACACTAGTTACAAACCGAGGATTTGTCAAGTACATCTAAGTTTCCAGGCGAGTAGATAATAACTTTATGTTTTACGATATAGAAAATGAATGTTTAAAGCATGTTCATGCATCATGATTATTATAGGATGTATGCATTAGAACATGATATATATTGCATTGCATTGCATTGATTACATGTTTATGTGAAAGATAATATCGGACGAACCTTGATCCCATATCTTAATGTTTATGATGACCATGGATTATATCCTTAGGAATGTCCTTTATATATGTTTTATGTTGTCCGTTCAGAATGTCCCTTGAGATGTATCATGGACTATCCCATGGAAGTAACACAAACGAGGTTGGGACATTCTATGGGATATTTATGTTATGTTTACGATATGGTAAGACTCAGATAGATGAAAGGAGCTTTTGGGAACATATTTAATGTTTCAATAGTTTCTAGGAAGATGGCTTACCAACTGGATCTACTAAGGGATCTTGGTGACAATATTTACCTAAGGTGAAATGTTTGATGACGTTGTATGTACATGAGCATGAAAGATATGGTCTATGTATATGTTTTTTGTATATGCTCACAAAAGCTATTTCAAAATAGCTTACCCATTTTATTTCTTCTCATCCCATCCCTAATTCCATCATGTTTTTCATAGGTATGTATGCAGGATATACTAGAAAAGCATAGGGTAACTAAGACATTTCAGTGTGATATAGTTTATGTATGTTGCCCTTAGGAATGTAAAATGTTAAATGTTAAAGAACCATGTTAAAATTTTTGTTTTGTAATCTCATATAATTGATGTTTTACATTGGTACATATGTTATGTTTATTATGATGACATGTACAGGTACATATAGGACACCTGTATTATGGATTTTAATATTCCTTGTATCTTCTTGTACTTAAATGCAATAAATGTGTAAGATTTTATGTTAATGTTAAATATAATGTTATGTAATGTTTATGGCTTGTTAGGATTTTAGTCACCTTCGAGTGGTTGGGATTCTAACCTCGGTAGTAGTCGGCGAGAGTGGGCTGTTATAATTTAAGACCCTAAAATGTTAAATGGACCCATAGATGATGTAATGACCCATAGATGATGTAATGAAAGTATTTATATCGTAAGACTAGGATTGGCCGAAAGGAGCTTCCTAGCACTATACGATGCTGTCAAGCTAGAGAGCCAACCGAGCATAAGTTATACCTGCTGAGCTAGTGAGGCATCCAAGTATAGAGTAGTTCTTTAGAGCTAATGTGCTAGCCAGAGCTACATAGGGGTTTTTGGTGACTTCATTACCTTATGTGAAATGTTTTAAGATGTTGCATCCACATGCACGAAGGAATTATTTTTACAATTGTTTTTTGTATCTACTCCCTAAGCTATTCAAATTGTTACCCTTTTTCTATGTCCTACTCCCATTCCCCAATCCCCTTTCCCATTTTTCATAGGTTTGCAAGAATTACAAGAGATTTCAAGGTAGAGTGGACGTGTTCTATGAGGTGTTATGTTATATTGCCCCTACGAAAATGCCATGTATAATGATAATGTAAATGTAATAGATGTTATGGTTATTGATCTCTAAAATGTTTTCATCATGTATTTAAGTAGATGTTTGTGTTTTAGCATACATTTATATGGTCACTTGTGGTTATGTGATGATTACTTGACAGTGATGGAGATTCTTATCTCTCATATAAACAATGTGTGCTTGTGAATATAACAATTGCATGAGATCAATAATATGATAATGAATAGAAAATGAGATGATATGCAAATGAAATGTAATATATAGGAAATATTAGGCTTGTTATGGTTTTGGTCGCCTTTGGGTGGCCGGGATTTTAATGTAGTAGTAGTTTGAAATTCGGGTTGTTAAATATTACACAATGATATGATATGTGTTGCTGAGATTTTGATGACCTATTGTCTTCCTTATGTATATATATGATGATGATGATGATTTATGACATGCCATGACTGTAATATATGGTAAGACCAAGTGGATGATAGGAGCCATTAGCGTTATATCTTATGATACAGTGGAAGTCCTAAAGAGCTAGCAAGTCAACTAGGCATTTATAGAATTATGTTTGAGTGGAAGATGTGAGTAGTTAGCAAGCCAACTGGGCATTTTCTGTATCTACTCAGCAAGCTATTCAAATAGCTTACCCTATTTTATGTTCCCTTTCCCATTACCCATTTCTCTTTCCTAGATGTTTATAGGGTTGCAAGTTTGCAAGAAGAGTCTGGGTAGAGTTTGGACGTGGTTCAATAAGTTAGAGTGCTTATATCCTTTGATAGAAAAATGAATCGTATAAAAATTGTTATGCTTAGATCTCATGGATTATGAAAAGAATGTAATGTTTAGATAAAGTTAAATGTTAAGATTAAGGCTATATAAGTATGTTTATGATATGATGTGTAGGTTATGTTATAATGTCTACGTATAAGAATTTAATTATTCCTTATGAGATTATGTGCCTTAGTCTGTTATAATGCATGAAATCTATTAAAGATATTACACATAGAAAATGTTTATATGCATATTATGTCAGGCTTGTTAGGGTTCTATTCACCTTCATTGGTCGACATCCTATCGTCGGTAATAGTCTAAAAATTGAGATGTTATAGATTAGTATCAGAGCATTACGTTCACATGATAGGACCTAGAAAAATGATAAAGAGTCTATATAATGTGAAGGGGCAAGCACCACAGAGAGTACACGTCTAATAGGAAATGAAAAGTCAAATGCTATTCTATGATGATGTATATACATATGAATTGAATGATGTGAGTTGCTATGTGAGTTCATGTTGTGACACATTAACTATGTATTATGTTATTGATATGTTTGTCTTCTTTACAAAAGCTAAAAATGAGATGATTACATAGATCTACTCAATTATCAAGAGCTCCACTTAAGAATGAAAGAATGGAGGATCTCCCTAACACCTCTATAGCTAGGGGAAGAATGAGTAGGAGCTCACGAAGAGATGCATAAAGGGACTTAAGAAGGTCCTATGGTGTAAATAGGGACAAAGCAAAACCTACTAGTATGTCTATAGGGAATCCATAAGTTGAAAATGTTGACAAAAGAGATGGGAGTCTTGGGATGGGAATAAGAGGAGTGAATGGATTTACTAATGATTAGAGAACTACATTACCACATTGTTATGAACCTACGCCACATGACTATGGTTACAGGAATGGTTATGGGTACCTTACCAGTAACACCTTAGGGCACCATATCTATCCACCTTACCATCCATATATGCCATATCCACCTTTCTATCCACCATACCCAGCATATGGGATGTACCCCTTTACCATAGATGCCCAAGGGAAGTACTAGAGAACCTAACAACTCTAGTTTCACTAGGTCCACCTCCCACTACTTTACTAGCAATTCTACAGTCTCAGCCATCTAAGGTATCGTCGAGAAGCAATGGTAAGACCAAGATGACTGATTATCTTAAATTGGATGCTCCTAAGTATAAAGAAGGGGACAATCCATTTGAATATATAAATGTAGTAAAGATTATTATAAATAAGTTAGGGGTTAATGATATTAGAGCTATATAGATGGCTAGATTCACACTCTAATGCAAGAAGGGAAAGGAATGGTATAATGTAGCACCTGATACTTTGTTGACGTTGAATTCTGAATTCTCGAATGAAATATTCGTGGAATATTAAAAAATTGAACCAGAATAGTAAGTAGGGTTTAAAATGAAAATTTAAAAATATTAAATAATCAAAATGCCAAGTAAATAGGTGTGAGGACTAAAATGAAAAAAATGAGGAATTGAAGGGTTAAATTGAGAATTAAGCAAGTTGGCACATTAATGGAGGAAGGGAACCAAACCTAAGGTTTGGACTCCTTAACCTCCAATTAGACCACTCTCACTATATAAATGAGATGGGTCACAGTAAGAGGCACGACAAGCTTGGAGCAAGGAGCTAGGAGAAGTGAACTAGCAAGAATCAGTGTAAGAGAAAGGGAAAAATCAAAGGAAAAGGGAAGGAAGCATTGTGGAGTGGTAGATCAAGAGGAATCCCACTTAAAAAGGACCCATTGGTAAGAACACCACAAATGTTGCTGCATTGTGAATTGGTGGCTATTTGTGGGTGTTTTGAGTTGAAATGGTGGAAAGTTGCACATTTTGCAAAAAATGGGTTAAAGTTATTATGAATGTGTGAAATGATTTTTTATTGTGTTTAAATGTGTTTGACGATGGTTTTTAGTTGACATGTTGCTGAAATAGGTTTTAAAATGTGTTTGAGATGTTGAAAATGAGTTGGATAGGTTTTGGGAGCTGGAAATGGTAAGGAGCTGGGTTTTTGACCTTTTAGGAAAAACCCAATTTTCGGTAGTCAGAATAGTGGTTCGATTAATGGGAACGAGCCTTCTTATCGAGCCATATTAGTGCCTGAAGTATACTAACAAGGCATTTCTAGTTTGATGAACATATTTTAACTCAGAATAATATAATAGAATGGTTAAAGGATGATTACTGAGTAATCATTTGACCAAGGTCAACAAAAATAGCTCGGTAGTCGAAGAATGAGCTATAGCATCATTCGGTTAAGGTTATAGTTCGATGACACAAGAATGTAAGTAAGTTATTACTCTATAAAATGTTATAGTTTGATTCTGAGAGATAATGGTTTGGTATCACTCAAACTGGTATGAAATGACTTGGATGAAGCTAGTGATTCACAAAAGTGTTCGTCCTGAATAATTCAGATCCTAGATCATGTATCAATAGTTTAGACAGTAACTTATATGTATATTAATAATTATGTAATGATGTTATGCTGTGTGGGGAGTTATAGGAGTATTTATTTAAAGTATTTTATATAGTCTATAGTCGATCTCCTCTCGTAGTTCACCATAGAACATCAGACCAAGGAAATCAAGGATAGCACAGTTAAGGCGAGACATTCATCTCCATGCACATAACAATTGAGTGGATATAACTCTTTTATGATATAGAAACTAAATGAATATTTTTAGCATGCCCATGCATTATAATGCCTAGGTTGTTCCATTAGATGCATAATATATGTTGCACTGCATTATTTATGATTTATGAACGGTAATGTTGGATGATCTGAAAATCCTCCATGTTAATGTTATGTCCCTTGGAAAAATCCTTCGGTATGTCTATTGGAAGTAACATTTTAAGACCTTAGGATTTTCCTTGGGATCAATGTGTTATGTATGATGTTTATGGTAAGTCTATAACTTGCCGAAAAGAGCTATTGTGGCGCATATGAATACCTACAGGAAGTAGCTAGCCCGTAAGGTATTCGAGTAGTCTTAAGGAGATGGCTTGCTGATTAGAACTACTGAGGGATTTATAGTGACAATATTATCTTATGTGAATTGTTTGAAGGTTATGTATGCACAAGCATGAAAATAATATTTTATGTATGTTTTCTATATCTACTCATTAGGCTATTCAAATAGCTTGCCCCTTTTACATTCCTCATCCATCCTTTATCCCCACACCGTTTTTCACAGGTCATATAGGAAGTATTGAGGCAACAGGGTAAAGTTGACATGTTTAGAATGGTGGTGTGTAATTTTCCCTTAGGATATGTTTAAGTTTGATTATGTATAAGTTCAACTAAAAAAATGTTAATGTAATGTATGTTTAAGTAAATGTTTAGATCTCATAAATTACTTTATAGTTATGTATATCCGACCATACTGTATGTTTAGGATTAAGGTTTATTATGTTATAAATGTTAGGAATTTAAATATTCCATTTATATTTCATAAGCCTTAATCTTGATAATGTATGAGATCTATATTCATATTACATATTTGCATAAAATGTTAAAGTATGTGTAAATGAAATGTAAATGAATAAAAAAATGAACGAAAAATGTAAGAGAAAAAGTAAAGTACACGTAATGTTAGGCTGGTTAGGGTTTTGGTCACCTTTGGGTGGTCAAGATTCTAACACCGATAACAATCAAGGAAATCAGATTATTACATATAAAACCTATATAAAGCCTCAGGTAGAGGAGTTATCGTAGTAGCAATTTGCCACCGAGTTTACAGAGTGGGCATTTATTGACAGTTATAGGGAACAGAAGATGTTAAGAGTTTGCACAGTTGAGGCAAATAGATGAGATGAGCGTTGATGAGTACACCAATAGATTCATTGATCTACTACAGTATGTAAGGCATGCCTTTGGCATAGAATGGAAGAAATCCATAAGGTATTTCATGAGGCTTCATAATAGGTACTCTTTGATCATTATGACAGCTAAGAGGGAAAGTTTCCATGCAATAGTTGATGTTGCTAGAAAAATGAAGGCTAGTGCCATCATCGGGGGGCAGGGGGTGGTATCACATCGACTAGCTTGGCAAGGATAGTTTACCATACCTAGAGCTACGAACATAGGGAGGTTGAGTCTTAATTATCTTGTGGCTGCAACTCTTTGTGAACAAAAAGAAAGAAAGAGCTCCAAGAAGTCCAAAAAAACGTTATGGAACAAGTTGAAGTCGGGACTCAAAATAGGCAATGGCTTAAGTTCAAGATCGAGTCGATCTAAATGTGCCAAATGTGGTAAAGCGCATAAAGGCCCTTGCAGATTTGGGACCCAATGTGTGCTATAAATGTGGTTAGGATGGGCTTTTTCAAATAGTGTCCCACTATGGTCGATACAAGCACAACATATGACATCGAACAGTATGGCACAACTAGTATTAGATTGGCTTCTTTAATGGCTTTATAAGGTAGAGGACATTGTAGAGATTGAGGAGTAGGATCCTCATTAAGAGCATGGGTTGGAGGCTCCATGGCACTAGCTCACATTTTTACTATGACCCAACATGATGCTAACACCTCCAATACAATTGTGTTAGGTAAAATTTTGATTCGCTGCTTTTATGTTCATGCATTGCTAGATCCTAGTGTCTCTCATTCATTTCTATCATTAAGAGCCATGAGTAGTGTCATGAATGGATTTTAGGACGTAGAAGATTAGGTGCCTAAAATAAGAAAATAAATTGTGAAATGAATAAATGTGAAGAGAAGAGGAAAATAGAAAAGAAAAGAAAAGAAAAGAAATAAATAAATAAATAAAAGGGGGTTGAAAAGTCAACAAAGGAGGCTTAAGGCATAAAAATCTATACTTAAACATAAATAAACAAAAGTTACCAGCAGAAGCAAAGAGAGAGCACATGAGAGAAAGGAAAAAGGAAAGAAAAGAGAAAGGAAGAAGGAGAAAGAAGAAGAAGAAGGGGAAGAAGAAGAGAAAGGATTTAAAAGTTAGTTCTATATGTTTTTGTTAACTTTAAGTTGCCGTGGATAGTTCTTGATAAGTGGATAGTAGGTTAGGATTTGATCTAACCTAGAATTGGTACAAGAAACTTATGTTGATTAAAACATGATTTTTGGACTTAAATCTAAGTAACTAAGATCATGGAAGTGAGAAAAATTGTTGAAGGGTGAAATATGGAAATAGGGTTATGTGAACAGTAAACTCGTATTAAGGTTCTGGTGAATTAAATGAAGTCTAAAAATTATGTATGATATACCCAAATGAAGCTAAGAGTGTTAGCTACAAATGTCTAGAACATCACTTTGTGAAATTAGATCGTTTGAGGCATGAAAATGTAGGAAGAACAGACAAAGGTCAAACTGTCGGATTCTGCAGTAACAATACAGAGCAATAGATGTTGTTAATGATTTAGAGGCCTTAATGGTTAGATAAAATTATGAAATTTGGTATGAAGCTTGTTTAGGATGTTAGCTAAAAGTTTCATGCTTTAAACTTTGACTAAAACATAACTTAAAATGGTAAAAATATAAGACAAAGGAGAGGTGTCATTGAATTCTGCAGAAAGTCTGCAGAAAATGGAAATGGTGAGTTTTGTACTCCATTTGAGCCAAAAGGATCTGAAATTTTGAGTGAACCTGTATTTGTATGATATGGAACTTTGTTAAATGTTGAGATTAAAATGGCTTGAATAGTTAGGTGAAATGGACTGAAATCACAAGATGTTAGTAATAGAGGTACTTTATCGGCTATTGAACTTAACTAAGTAGAAAGTGCCATAAATGAACTTGATATGAACTGGAATTTAAAGGGAAGCTTGAATGATGAGTGGTTATGAAATGTACAAAATTTTAGAGCATTTGGAGTGGAGGAAGTGAGGTTTCTCCTTCTAGGAATGGAAGTCGCGCTAGTGTCATTTTTCAGTCGCGGGCGTGAAAGTGGACTAAAACTAGACAGTAGGTTTTTAGCTAAAGTCGCGAGCGCGAAATTAGAAGTCGCGAGCGCGAAATGGGCCAAAATCAGACAGAAACCTTATTTCCAAAGTCGCGAGCGCGACATGAGAGATTCGCAGGCGCGAAAAGGGTCTAGAATCAGGCAGAAACTTTTCTGCCAAAGTCGCAAGAGCAACATTGATTTTTCGCGCCCGCGACTTAGGTTCTCCGAGAGACAGTAACTTTGTAGAAGTATTCACGAGCGCGATTTGTTGGTTCGCGAGCGCGACTTGCTTCTGTTAAAGAGAAATTTGGGGAAAATGATAAGACTTAGAACAAGTTTTGGGAATATAGTATACATTTTTGTTCATAGTATTTACTTAATACATTTGAATGAAAAATATTAGGAATGTTGATAAGAATTTTAATGTGAAATAGGTGCTCGGAGTGAAATTGTTCTTGAAGATCGAGTTAGGAGCGATAAAGGGAAAGTTATCGAAGGTAAGTTATGGGATCATCGTGCAACTGTATGCACGATGATAATGTGTTAAATATTGATGTTTGAAATGTTTGATATTTCTAAATTATTATTATTTGAAAACCTGGTGAGCAAATTGAAATGTAGTATGGGGCCACCAGTGATAATTCATTTAGAAGTGAAATTTTTATGCTGGGAAATTAGTAAATGATATGTTGAACAATTGTGTGATTTGATTGTGATTTGTGAAGTGTGATTGAAAGGAATGATTGTTGAACAATTGTGTGTTGGTTTGTGATGTGTATTGTGAAATGAAACAGTGATTGTGATTGTGAAGTATGATGTAATGTAATTGAATTGATTGAGCATTGAATAAGGCGAGGTTGATTAAATGAAAATGATAGCAAAGAAAAGCATATAAACATGATTATTGAAACATGAGATATCATATGCATATAATGTCATTAAATGCATACATCATATCATACTCACGGGAAGAACTGTAGAGATGTAGTGGTGACCCTTGACATAAAAAGATGCCGTAGAGATGGAGTGGCACATGTGACATAAAAAGATGCTGTAGAGATGGAGTGGCACTTGTGACATAAAAAGATGCCATAGAGATGGAGTAGCACGTGTGACATAAAAAGATGCCATAGAGATGGAGTGGCATTTGTGACATAAAAAGATGCCGTAGAGATGGAGTGGCACTTATGTATGAGATTAATATTGAGAAAGGAAAGACTCGTGAGAGTCGAGTAAGAACAGATATCTGTGAGACTCAGATACTTAATATTGATTATAACCCAGATATTTTGCACAATCAGATAGGAGATATGGCCATTGGAAGAAAGGTGGTTAGTGGGTGGATAGCATGAGATGCATTCACAACATATTTTGAGAAATCATATATTGAGATTCCATTGATTCATATTGTTATTGTTGATATTGAATGAAAGTGATTTTATTGTGATACTTGATGACACTTAATGTGGAATCAATGGTTGTCTATGCACATGCTTTATATTAATGTTATGCATGCTATCTGTGTGTGAGTATAACTTACTGAGAATTATTCTCAGCGTTTATCCTTGATATAAACGCATGTGAAAGCAGCAAGAGAAAGCGAGGCGAACAGTGAACTTAATTGTAAAAGTTTATACAGAGGTAGTGAAGTTGTATTTAAAAGTATCCCAAGATTATTGTATTTTGAATACTTTGTATTTTGTAACCATCACTATAGAGAAGAGGCAGTAATGTAATAATGATATAAATATGCTGCGTGTAAAAGTTTATACAGAGGTAATGAAGTTTTATTTAAAAGTATCCCAAGATTATTGTATTTTGAATACTTTGTATTTTGTAACCATCACTATAGAGAAGAGGCAGTAATGTAATAATGATATAAATATGCTGCGTGAATATTAATATGAAAACTCTGATAGATATTTTGTAAAATATTGTTTTTGTAAAGAATGTTTTAATTTGGTTTTATGTAGAATTCTTTTGTTGAAATAATGAAATGATGATGTATTAATTATTTAGAAATGCGAAAAATTTCTACAGAATTTTACAGGGCGATGATCCATAATTATCCCTTACTGGGTGATTGATGATTTTCTATAGAATAAGTGGAAAATCATTAGTCATTCTGTGGGAGGCATGTCATGGGTAGATGTGACAAGTAGTATAAGGTTAATGATTGCTTAAATGGACCCGGATGTGATCCAACATTAGCATAGTTGATTTGTTAGTATCGTCTAGTTTTGGTTGAGGATAGATGCCTCACAACTGACCTACGATGTTCCATATTTGACCGATTTCAACGTCATTCTAGGGGTGGATTGGCTATCTATACATGATGTTACCTTGGACTATAGGAACAAGGTAGTCCGATTTAGAGGATAGGACAAATCATATGTCATGTTTCAAGTGGGCATTTTTGGTATGCCCATTGGTCTAATATTTGCTATGCAGGCGCATAGACTACTTGGGAGGGTGTGTCAGGGATACACAACTCATGTTAGGCTAATAGATCATGATGTGAGAGAGCCGACGTCAGTGGCAGTTGTGAGTGATTTTTCATATGTATTTCCTACAGACCTTATAGAGTTGCCACCAGACAAGGAGATAGAGTTTGAGATAGAGTTATTACTGGGTGTCAGACCTATATCTATCCTACCCCACAGGATGGCACCAACAAAATTGGAAGAGGTCAAGGTACAATTGGATTTGTTAGAAAAGGGAAACCTAGTACATCTCCTTAGGGTGCCCCATTGTTGTTTGTAAAAAAGAAAGAGGGAACCATGAGAATGTACATCGGTTAGAGACATCCGAATAAGGTGAATATGAAGAACAAGTACCCCTTACCAAGGATTAATGATTTGTTTGATCACTTGACAGGAGCAAGTTACTTCTCTAAGATAGATCTGAGATCAAGCTATCATCAATTTCTGATTAGAGAAGGTGATGTAGCTAATACAACATTCAAAATGAGGTATGGTCATTATGAGTTCCTAGAAATGTCATTTAGGCTAACTAATGCCACTGCAACATTTTGGATCACAATATGATAGTTTTCATCAATAATATCTTAATGTATTGCAAAAACCAAAAAAAAAAAAAAAACATGCCAAACACTTGATGTACTACAAATAATAAGAGTACACCAATTGTATGTGAAATTCTCAAAGTGTGAGTTTTGGTTGAGGAGTATCTCTTTCTTAAGTCACATGGTGTTAGAACATGGCATTGAGGTTGTCCCTAAGAAGGTAAGGAGGTAGCAGATTGGCCTAACCCATCATAGTGATAGAGATCAAAAGTTTCTTAGGATTGACTTGTTATTATAAGAGCTTTGTGCAAGATTTCTCCAAGATTGTTGCTCCTATGATCATATTGACATAGAAAAATTAGAAGTTCATTTGATCTGAATCATATGAAGAAAGTTTTCAGGAGTTGAAGAGAAAATTTACCATGGCACCCGTGTTGGCTCTACAAAAAAGTGGGGAAGACTTCACATATATTGTCATGCTTCTAGAGTGGGCTTGTGGTGTGTATTGATGTAGAATGATAGAGTGATATCATATGCATCGAGATAGTTGAAAAAGCATAAAAAGAACTACCCTACTCAGGACTTAGAGATGGTTGCAGTAATTTTTGCTCTAAAGATGTGGAAGCATTACCTCTATGGTGTAAGATGCGAGATCTTCACCAATCATAAGAGCCTCCAGTACATTAAGAGTCAAAAAGAGTTGAATATGAGATAGAGAAGATGGGCAAAGTTACTCAATGACTACTATTGCATAATACAATATCATATAGACAAGGTAAATATAGTTGTAGATGCCCTCAATTGAAAGTCATGGAGTAGTTTATCCCATATTACTGTAGTATGTAGGTGTTGGTAGTTATGCCCTGGGCCTTGTGATTGGACCTTAATTGTATTTTCATAATTTTATTTATAGAAGTTTTTCTAAATTATTATAATGCTTGAATGTTTTATCATAATAATTTGATATCCTTAGTTATTCATAATTATGGAAATTAATACGAATTAATACTAGTATACGTTTGGTTGATGATTATGAGATGATCATGTATATGGTGATACAAATCAAACTTGTAGTTACTTGTTGGAGAATAAGGTATTGGATTAAGTGTCATAAGTGATCTCGTAATAGTTATGTCATTGAAGTCCTTAGACTTGAGATTATCATAGTTTTCTACATGAGAGACATCATGTTTTGACATAATCAAACGCTGTCTTTAATCGGATAATCATAAAGGTTGTGATTGAACATGATGAGAATCATGTGGAGAAAAGTGAATAATCAAGATAGAATTTGTCCTTCTCTTATGAGAGAGATATCTTATGGGCCCCTCAATAAGTTGGACTAAGAAATGCATGTCTATGCTCAAATGAATTGATAAAGTGATCAATGTCATTTGATTTTATCAATCAACTTTGTAATCGAGAAACTTCATGTTTGGACAATATAAGTGTAACAGTGACCATGACTTATGTTCAAACTAGATATTGTATGACAAAAGGATTACGACATGTTCTATTAATTAGGTTAATATCAGACTACTAACTTTATATTATTTGAGTAGTCAAAATGCCTTGCTAGAGGCCGCTTATGACTTATGGGCTTGCAATGGGATTAGCCTACTACTAATATAATATAAACATATTAGGTCAGACACTAGAATGTATTGAACGGACCAGATTTAATTTGAGCCTTTTGGATTTTAAGTATCTAATTGGAATACAAATATCTGATACTTAACCCTAACAAATCCGATTAAGTTAGGGTTAAGTGGATAGATATAAAAGGGGACTTAAGCACATTATTTTGTAGTAGTTGTTTTTGTGAAAAACATTGAACAAAATATTGAAACTCTAAACACAATCAAAGGAGCTAGCACTCTATACCGTTCAATCACAATTATTCGTGTGTAGATACTAGCAGAGGGTGGTCGTTTTTTGAGAAGCATCTGTAGTCTGATTACCAAAGATTTATGCGCTACAAAAGGTAAATAATCATATCCCTTTCATCGAATTAATTGAATCGCATGGATCCTTGGAAGGTTTTTTATACAATCTGCTGAATTTAATTTATTTTAATGATATATGAAACCCAACAGTGGTATCAGAGCCGCTTGACGATTCAATTGATTATATGCCATGTTTATATGTATGTGATATATATAAATCTGTTTTGGGATGATTATTAGCATGTTACTGATATGTGAAAATGATTCCATGATCATAAAGGGTATTATGTTTATATGAGGATATAAATTAATCAAATTGTTAATATGATTAACGAACTATAAGAATTTGTTCTCCATATATCGATGTAAAACAGATTCATGGTGGTATTGGATAATCGTTTAACATGATTAAACATATTCTGTGTAAAGAGTAATTGTTTAATTTGATTGAACAGATATTGATATGATAAATAGACCTATTATTCATGGACACATATTAGGGTTTGGCATAAAATTATTGATAAGATCAATGATGATTCAAAGCTTCAAGGGGAGTTGCCCCTTAACCCCGCCTGCTAACCGACTAGCAGGACTGTTGTGTTGTCTAATCATAGCGGCCTATATATCGTGAAGATTAATAAGCAATCAAAATTTGTTAATTTCATTATTTTATCTACATGCTATTTGATAACATGTCTTATTTGATGAATGTATGATATATGCATGGTACATAGCATGGCCCATTTAGACCTATGTGATTGGTTTATTTATTTATTACTTTTTTAAAAGGGATGTAATTTAAATATGACCTCATGTCATCTTTTAGTTGTAAATTTACTTTCAAAATAGTTGTAGTAGAATTCTATTTTCATTATTGTAATGGAGATGGAAGAGACCTTCAAGATGGTGATGTAGATCAAGCCAAATCCAAGATGATGGGGGTATGAGATGGAAGCAGTTCAAGACTAGCTCTTCATATTGGCTTATGAAGTTCAAATTAGATTTGTGGCCATGCTATGTCACATTTATTTATTATGTTTATTATGTATGGTGATATATATGTATATGATGCCATGTATGGATGATGCATATAGATGTGATAAATTAGATTCAAAATCATAAGAAAGATCCCTCACCATAACTTTAAGTTTTTATGCTACCTATAAACAAAAACACCTATTAAGACTAAGATCACCAAAATGTGGGTTCTGCTAAAGCGAAGTGCATTAGGTTATCATAGTTAGGTAGGATGGGTAATGGTGATGCCCATATGTTTAAAAATTGTTAGACTTAATTAGGCTATCAAAATAGTTTTAGGCCTAAGTGCTAAGATGGGATTATAACATGCCAAGACATATGATGTCAGAAATCCCATAAAAGATCTAAGAGTTATATAAGATATAATTGGTAAAGAGTTAGCTACCTAAATAACTTAATTTTAAGTGTCATGCTAAAGCTGATTTAGTGTTAGGTGAAATATGGGTCTTAGCCTACTAAAACATTGCAATTATTGATATTAATATTGAGAGTTATTGTTTTAGTTGGAGTTTTACGAACTTTAAAATGAAATTGGTACTAAAATTTGATTTGCATATTTGTGTAGAAAAATGACAATAAACAACACTTCCACATTATCATTGCAATCTGTCCTTGAGAAGGACAAACTAAAAGAAAATGGCATAAACTTCCTTAACTAGTTCAGGAACTTAGGAATTATTCTCAAGCAAGAAACGAAGTTGTATGTCCTAGAAGAACCTGTTCCTGAAGTCCCTCCTACTGATGCCTAAAGGGCAGTAAAGGATAAGTATAAAAAACATGCTAATGATTCTGTTGATGTTAGATGTCTCATGTTGGCTACCATATGCCTAGAACTTCAGAAGGATTTGGTGTACCTAAAAGCTTATGAGCTGAGTGTGCATTTTAAAGAGACTTTTCAACAACAAGCAAGGCAAGAAAGGTATGACACTACCAAAGCACTACATTCTTACAAAATGGCTGAAGGTGCATTAGTAAGTGCCCATGTTTTGAAAATGAAAGGCTACATTGATCACATTGATAGGCTTGGATTTCCCCTCAGTTTGGAACTGGCCACGGATCTGATCCTTAATTCATTGCCTGATAGTTATGACCAGTTTATCATGAACTACAACATGAATAACATGGATAAATTAATTGCTGAGCTGCATTCAATGCTCAAAACTGCTGAACAAAGTATCAAGAGTAAGCCCACCCATGTGATTATGGTCAACAGAGGAAGGGAAATGAAGAGGAAAGGTAAGGGTAAGGCTAGAGCAAGAGTTGCGAATAAGCCCAATCAGGGCAAGCATACTGTGTAGGCAAGACCTCAAGTTGGGCCTCAGTGCAGGCCGAAAGCTCCAAAGGAGGGAGTTTGCTTCCATTGCAATGAACCTAGTCATTGGAAGAGGAAATGCAAGCTCTACTTGGATGAACTGAAGAAAAATAAGAGTAGTGAGACTACATCATCTTTTGGTATTTATGTTATAGAAATTAATTTATCTACTTCAACTTCCAGGGTATTTGATATTGGATACAGATCTCATATTTGTACAAATGTGCAGGGGCTTAAAAGGAGCAGGCAACTGAAGAAGGGTGAAGTCGACCTACGAGTAGGAAATGGAGCAAGAGTTGCTGCTTTAGCTGTAGAAACTTATGAATTGACTTTGCCCAATGGGCTTTTATTAGTTTTGAATAATTGCTACTATGTTCCTACTTTGAGTAGGAATATTATTTCAGTTTCTTGTTTGGATGATGAATGATTTTCATTTCTAATTAAGAATAAGAAATGCTCCATTTGTTATGATGATATGCTTTATGGTTTTGCTTATTCATATTATGGCCTTTATGTCCTGAATTTAGGCAAACCTAATGATGTCGATATTTAAAACATAAATACTAAGAAATTAAAATCAAAAGATTTGAATCCAACCTATTTATGGCATTGTCGCCTTGGTCATATAAATAGAACGCATATCGAATATCCATCAAGATAGACTTTTGGAATCATTTGAAAATTGTGAATCTTGTTTACTAGGAAAAATGACTAAAGACCCTTTTAATGGACAAAGTGAAAAGGCCACTGACTTATTGGGCCTGGTATATACTAATGTATGCGGTCCATTAAGCATAAGTACTAGGGGCGGATATCAATACTTCATTACATTCACTTATGATTTTAGTAGATATGGCTATGTCTATCTAATGAAACATAAATATGAATCTTTTGAAATGTTCAGAACATTCCAAAATGAAGTACAAAATCAACTTGGCCAAACTATTAAGGCACTTTGATCTGATCGAGGTGGTGAATATTTAAGCCAAGAATTTGATGACCATTTAAAAAATTGTGGAATTATTTCACAACTAAATCCACCAAGAACACCATAATGGAATGATGTATCTGAAAGAGGATTCGAACCTTATTAGATATGGTACGATCTATGATGAGTCAAGTAGATCTTCCTTCATCCTTTTGGGGCTATGCCTTACAAACAGTAGCATTCACCTTGAACTGAGTTCCTTCTAAAGCAATTCAAAGACACCATATGAGATGTGGACTAGGAAAGCACCCAATTTGTTTTTTTCTCAAGATTTGGGGTTGTGAGGCTTATGTTAAAAGACAAGTCTCAGATAAGTTAGCACCGAAATTCGACAAATGCATTTTTGTGGGATATCCTAAAGAAACTAAAGGATATTACTTTTATAATCCCTCTAAGAACAAAGTGTTTTTTGCTCGGAATGGTATCTTTTGGAAAGGGAATTTATTTCTAAAAGAACCAGTGGGAGGAAAGTACATCTCAAAGAGTTTAGAGAGCCACAATAAGGCATAGAACCATTAATGGAAACCCAACAGGTTACACAAACAGTTGTGGAACCTGTACATGTTGCACAAGTTCCATACAAATCTAATAGGAAACAACATGAACATGAGAGATATGGATTTCTCATAACAGACAATCATGAAATGTTGCTCATGGATCCATATGAGCCTGCTACCTATCAAGAAGCTGTGTGAAGTCCAGACTCTGAGAAATGGTTGGAAGACATGAAATATGAAATCCCGTCCATATATGATAATCAAGTGTGGACCTTGATTTATCCACATGAAGGTATTAAAACCATTGGGCGTAAGTGGATTTTCAAAAAGAAAACTGACATGGACGGTAAAGTGCATACCTTTAAAGCAAGACTTGTTGCAAAAGGCTTCAAGCAAACTCATGGTGTAGACTATGATGAAACCTTTTCACCTGTTGCAATGCTTAAATCCATAAGGATTATCATGGCCATTGCTGCATATTATGACTACGAGATATGGCAAATGGATGTCAAAACATCATTTCTTAATGGAAATCTGCTTAAAGATGTGTACATGACACAACCTAAAGGTTTTGCTTATCTTGAGAATTCTAGAAAGTTTTGCAAGCTTCAAAGATCCATTTATGGATTGAAGCAAGCTTCTCAGAGTTGGAATCTTCGTTTTGATGAAGTAGTAAAAGAGTTTGGATTCATAAAAATGAAGATGAAAATTGTGTATATAAGAACGCTAATGGGAGCATGGTGATGTTTCCTATGCTCTATATCGATGACATATTACTCATTGGAAATGACATCCCTACCTTGCAAAAGACCAAGACGTGGTTAGGGAGTATTTCTCAATGAAAGATTTAGGTGAAGCTGCCTACATCCTTGGCATTAAGATCTATAGGGAGATCTAAAAGGATAATTGGTTTGAGTCAAAGTACTTACATAGACAAAGTGTTGAATAGGTTTAGCATGCAAGATTTCAAGAGAGGATTCTTGCCAATGTCTCATGGTATCTCTCTTAGCAAGACTCAATGTCCTATGACAACTGATGAGCGTGAACGCATGAGTAAGATTCCTTGTGCTTTGGCTATTGGATCTATCATATACGCCATTTTATGTACTCAACTAGACGTGTCATATGCATTGAGCATGATAAGTAGATACTAGTCAAATCCTGGTGAAAGTCATTAGATAGCAGTCAAGAATATCCTTAAATACTTGAGAAGGACTAAGGATACATTTTTGGTGTATGGAGGATTGGAAGAAGTGTCACATCTCCCATGACATGCCTCCCACAGAATGACTAGTGATTTCCCACTTCCTCTATAGGGAAACCGCTAATCACCCTGTAAGGGATATTTTAGTTCATTGCTTTGTGAAGAATCTATATAAATTTTTCACATTTCAAAATATTTCCAAACACACATTCCTTTTTAAACATCCATCACATTCAGAAAACATTTTCTTACAAAACCTTTTTCAGAGTTCTCCATTTACATTCACACAGCGGATGTATATATATATTATTTACAATACTGCCTCTACCTGTTGTGATAGTTACAAAATCTAACTACAAATTACAGTAGCCTTGGGATACATTTCAATTTACAATATATCTACCTCTGAGTCAATTTTGACAAGCAAGTTTACTGCTCTCCTTGCTTTCTCTTGCTGCTTTCACCTACGTTTATATCAGGGATAAACGCTGAGTATAAAACTCAGTAAGCTATACACACACTCAATTAATATGCATTACATAAATCATAAACAACCATAGAACAACCAATGATTTTCAACATAAATAATCAAATATCAAAAATGCAAACACATTCTTTTATCATTATCATTCACTAACATGAATCATGGGTTTTTCATTATGCAATGTCTAAATCATGATGTGAATGCATTTCATGCTATGCATCCACCATTCCTCTTCCTTCCATATTCATATCTCATCATATAATTGTGCACAATAATCAATTCTCAATCTCATTCATACTTTTTCTTTTTATCACAGGTCACCACTACATCTCTATGGGTCTTCCTGTGATCCAACATCATGTCATGTATGAAATGTCATATGAATCTCATGTCAATATATGCATAACATATCTCATATTTCACAATCATGTGCATATACATATCATATCTCATCAACTCAAATTTCATTTCCATAATCCCATTTCTATAATCAATATATCAATCACATAAGATACACTATTCAATCAATATGACCACATTTCATCAAACATCTTTCTCATTCACATTATAAATTCACAATCAAAATAACATAGTCATACACACATTTCACAACATGTCACCATGCACATAGTAGCATGATGATCTCATGGTTTACAATATAACAATTATCATTTATTTAAACACATAGTCACTGTGCACAATGTTACACAATGACCCTATAACTTACAACAATTATTTAAACATATTGTCATCGTGCAGACGGTTGCACAATGAATTCATAAATTACACACATAACTTACCTTGTTTAGCTTTCTCTTTATCAGCTCTTTCTCGCACTTTAGGAGCACTTTCACTTCTAGTACCTAAACACATTACATTTCCACATCAATAAAAATTGATACTTGTTATTCAATTGTATGTATAACTACTATAAGCAAAAGTCTATCCTTAAGGTCCTAAAACTTATTCTAGGTCTTATCATTTCCCAACATTTTCATTTGGCAAAGGCATGTCGCGCTCACGACCTAAGAAGTCGCGCTCGCGACTTCTTCTCCAAAGGCTACGGTTTGATTTTTGGCCTTGTCGCGCTCGCGAATTCCATTGTCACGATCGCGACGTTTGACAAAAAAGTTTCTGTCTTATTTTGGACCTTTTCGCGATCACGACCTCCATTGTCGTGCTCGCAACCTCACGCCAGAAGACACTGTCTGGTTTGGTCCAAACTCGCGTCCGCGAAACCAAGTCGCGACCTCCATTCCCAATAGCCAAAACCTCACTTTTCTAACTCCAATTGCTCTCAAATTTTCGTACACTTCATCTCAACTTATCATTCAAGGTTTTCTCTAAGTTTTGGCTCATTCTAACTCATTTGAGCCAATTTCTACCCAATCTAAACTCCACACCCGATTTTGATACCTCTCTTACTAACATAATATTTTCAATTCATTTCTTCATCTATTCTAATTGTTTTGATCACAAATTCTTAGTTAAAGTTATATCTCATTTTGGCAAAGTTACACTCAAAGTTCTATATCATTTGGACTCCATTTGAGTCACAAAATCACAATTTCCCATTTCTGCAAACTAGCTGCAGAATTGTGTTTGCTCACTTTTAGCTCATTATTTCATCCATTTAAATTCAATTCTAGCCAAAGTTCCCAACATAAAACTTTTAGCTAATAACCTAAACTAGGTTCATGCCAAATTTCATAATTTTATACCTTCATTAAGACCTTCAAATCATTGAAAATATTTACTGCCTTGTTCTGAAATTTCCAGAACTGACAACTTGACCATTGTCTGTTCTTTCTATAATTTCATGCCTCAAACGATTTAATTACACAAAATAGTATCTGGACATTTGTAAATAACATCTTAAGCTTTTTACCGGTATATTATTTACCAATTTTGGATATCATTTGGGTCTCCGGAACAGTGACACGAAGTTACTGTTTACGTACCCAGATTTCCAGATTTCACTCTTTAAACTTTTTTCTCACTTCTTTAGCTTTTATCACTTTGATTCAAAGCTAAAAATCACGTTTCTATCAAAATATACTTTTTACTACCAATTCTCTAGGTCAGATTAAATCTCAACCCTAATTTTTCCTTTTTATCCAAACTATCCATTTACTAGATTAAAGTCACTAGTTTAGAGAAACTAACCTTATTTGAGCTTTTTTTTCCTATTCTCTTCTTCTTCTTCTTTCTCTTCTTTCTTTTCTCTTTTCTTCCTTTTCTTCTTTCTCTCCCGTCTGCTCTCTCTTTTCTCTCTTTGCTTATGAAGCTAAATGTGAGTTAAGAGTTAAGTTAAGTTTTAAATATAACTTTTCTCTCTCCTCTCTCCTCCTTTGACTTTTCAACTCACCTTTTTCCTTTCTTTTCCTTTTTCCTCTTTTCTTTTCTTTTCTTCTTTCTTTTTACTTCTATTTCTAATTTCATATACATATGTCTTTACTAAGTTCATTTGATTTATTTCCCTTAACCTTAATTCTTCATTTCCCCATTTATTTCATTATGCATTTCTTTTTCCTTTAATTCTTCTGTTTACATCACAATTTCCCTTTTTATTTTCTTTCCTACTTTCCTTTGTCCATTTTCCACTTTCTAAATTTTATTTATTACTTTATTTATTCATTAATTTACTAATTTTATTAATTTGGGTGCCTAATCTCCTAGGCCCTAAAATCTGTTCGTGACAAGAAGAGCTAGTTGTAAATGGTTACACTGATGCAAGCTTCCAAACAGATAAAGATGACTATAGATCACAATCAGGATATGTATTTGTGTTGAATGGGGGTGTTGTGTGTTGGAAAAGTTCCAAACAAAGCATAGTCGCAGATTCTACAATAGAAGCTGAGTATATAGCAGCATCAGATGCAGCTAAAGAGGTAGTATGGATCAAGAAGTTTATCGCTGATCTAGGAGTGGTTCTCAGTATCACAAACCCTTTGGATATTTACTGTGACAATAATGGTGCTAAAGCTAAAGAGCCTAGATCCCATCAGAGATCCAAACACATACTTAGGCGTTATCATCTCATTTAAGAAATCATCGAGAGAGGAGACGTCAAGATATGCAGAGTACCAATAGATGACAATGTTGATATCAACTTACTAAGGCTCTCCCACAAGGCAAACATGATAAATACACTAGGTCAACATGTATTAGATGCATAAATTATTAGACCTAGTGCAAGTGGAAGATTATTGGTAGTTATGCCCTAGGCCTTATAATTGGACTTTAATTATATTGTCATAATTTCATTTATGAAAGTTTTTCTAAATTATTATAATGCTTGCATGTTTTATTATAATAATTTTATATCCCTAGTTATTCATAATTATGGAAATTAATAATGAATTAAGACTAGTATAAGTTTGGTTGATGATTATGAGAGGATCATGTATATGGTGATACAAATCAAACTTGTAGGTACTTGTTGGAGAATAAGGTACTGGATAGACCCGCCATGAGATCACTACATGGATTAAGTGTCATAAGTGATATCATAATAGTTATGTCATTGAAGTCCTCAGACTTGAGATTATCACAGTTTCTTACATGAGAGACATCATGTTTTGACATAATCAAACGTTGTCTTTAATCAGATAATCATAAATGTTGTGATTGAACATGATGAGAATCATGTGGAGGAAAGTGAATAATCAAGATAGAATTTATCCCTCTCTTATGAGAGAGATATCTTATGGGCCCCATCATAAGTTGGAATGAGAAATGCATGGCCATGCTCAAACGAATTGATATAGTGATCAATGTCATTTGATTTTATCAGTCAACTTTGTAATCGAGAAACTTCATGTTTGGACAATATAAGTGTGACAGTGACCATGACTTATGTTCAAACTAGATATCGCGTGACAAAAAAATTATGACATATTCTATTAATTAGGTTAATACCAAACTACTGATTTTATATTATTTGGATAGTCATAATGTCTTGCTAGAGACTGCTTATGACTTATGGGCTTGCGATGGGATTGGCCCACTACCAACAAAATATAAACCAATTAGGTCGCACACTAGAATGTATTGAATGAACCAGGTTTAATTTGGGCCTTTTGGATTTTAAATATTTGATTGGAATACAAATATTTGATACTTAACCCTAACAAATCCGATTAAGTTAGGTTTAAGTGGATATATATAAAAGAGGCCTTACGCGAATTATTTTGTAGCAGTTATTTTTGTGAAAAACACTGAACAAAATATTGAAACCCTAAACACAATCAAAGGAGCTAGCTGTGTACACCGTTCAATCACAATCATTCGTGTGTGGATACCAGCAGAGGGTGGTTGATGCGGAAACCAAGCCTAAAGAGACTACACCCCCTTGAACATAACCTTGATATCCGAAACAGGAATAAGAACCTAAACCCCTAATCTATAACACCCTATATTGTACCAGTAATAAGAACATTCATAATGGATTGATTAACACAAAAAGAATCAGATTCAAACATGCATATAGAAATACGTACCCTAACCTGAAATTCTTGATGAAATGATGATATCAAGATAACCCCTCAAATATCAAATGACAAACAGAAACTTTGCAAAGCAATTTTCAAAATTGTATTCTTGATGGTGTGATTACATTAAGAATTGAAGCCTTTATATAGGCTGCCACACTCTAACTAGAAAGGAAAATAATCAACCAAAAAATCTATCTAAATGAGAAAGAAAAAAAAATCAAATCAAATCCTAATTGATGGACATAAAAAAATCTTTCCTAGGTTGCCTCCTTAATCCTAGCATCTGCATATGAAAAGCTTCTTCTCTCATAAGCTTCCTTTTAACATCAACCCGCAAAACATGTAAAAGGCCAAATTGACTTAAATAAGATTAAACCCAAATTAAGAAGCCCAAATGACCCGACTATAATGGGCTGTCTAGAAATATCAAAATGGATCTAATTATCGTCTATAATGTGAATTAGATAATTACCAGGGCCTATTTTAGATTTCAGCCTCATTGTGCTCAAAATGTCTTCAGGAGAGTTCTTTGAAATCTGACTTTCCAAATCTTCAACAAATCTGCCTATGAGTGCTTGTAAAAATTCCTTTAGCTTCTTTGATCTTGATCTTGTAATAGGACCTTGTGGAAATACAAGCTCATGATCTTGATTCTTCTCAAGGCTGGTTATGCTTATATCATCCCCTCCCCCTTCAAAAGGATTTGTCCTCGAACATTAAAAGTTGCACTAACACCATACTCACCTGGAAGATCAATCTTGTATGCGTTGTCATTGATTTGTTCCAAGACTTGGAATGGCCCATCTCCACATGCATCCAATTTGGATTTCCTTTGGTTAGGAAACTGCTCCTTTCGCATATGGACCCAAACCCAATCACCAAGTTCAAAAATGATAGCTTTGCGACCCTTATTGGTCTGTTTCACATATATCTTATTTTTCTCCTCAATATGTTCACGTGCCTTATTGTGTATTGCCTTAACCAAATCAGCCTTTTCTTTTCCATCTATATTAGACAGTTCATGTAAAGGTAAAGGCATTAAATCCAAAACAGTTAGTGGATTAAAACCATACACAATTTCAAATGGAGAAAAACCTGTAGAAGTATGTATAGCACGATTATATGCAAACTCAACAAATGGCAAACATTCTTCCTAAGTTCTCAAATTCTTACCTACAATAGCACGCAACATGGTTCCTAATGTCCTATTGACGACCTCAGTTTGGCCATCAGTTTGGGGATGACAAGTAGTAGAATAAACAAGTTTAGTACCTAACTTTCCCCAAAGAACAAGCCAAAAATGGCTAAGGAACTTAGTGTCCTGATCTGAAACTATGGTCCTAGGTATACCATGCAATCGGACCACCTCTCTAAAGAATAAATTAAATATGTTTGTCGCATCATCTGTCTTATGGCATGCAATGAAATGTGCCATTTTACTAAATCTGTCCACAACAACAAATACGCTATCTCTACCCCTCTTTGTCCTAGGCAATCCAATATTAAAGTCCATACTAATATCAGTCCATAGTTCTGTAGGAACGGGCAAAGGAGTATACAGCCCATGCGGCAGAGATTTAGACTTAGCCTGCCTACATGTAATGCATTGTGCACATACTTTCTCTACTAATTTTCGCATGTAAGGCCAATAAAAGTGTTCATTTATCATGTCTAAAGTCTTTTGCACGCCAAAGTGCCCCATTAGTCCCCCACTATGTGATTCCCTAATAAGCTATTCACGCACTGAACATACTGGTATGCACAATTGCTTTCCCCTAAAAAGAAATCCATCATGCAAGTAAAACTTATTAAAAACACCATGTTCACATGCCTTAAACACATCAAAAAATTCAGAATCATCGGCATATAATTCTTTCAAATGCTCAAATCCTAATAACTTAGAACTAAGCATGGAAATCAAAGCGTACCTTCTTGAAAGTGCATCAGCTACCACATTCTCCCTACTTTTCTTGTACTTGATCACATATGGAAATGTCTCTAAAAATTGTACCCATTTCGCATGCCTCCTATTCAACTTACCTTGTCCTTTCAAATACTTGAGTGATTGGTGATCACTATGTATGACAAACTCGTTGGGCAGCAAGTAGTGCTCCCACACTTCCAATGCTCGAATTAAGGCATATAGTTCCTTGTCATAGGTAGAATACCTCAACATTGCTCCATTTAGCTTTTCACTAAAGAAAGCTACGGGTCGACCTTCCTGCATAAGAATAGCACCTATACCAATCCCAGAAGCATCACATTATATTTCAAAAGTCTTAGTAAAATCAGGTAATCTCAAAATAGGTGCAGTACACAGTTTATCATTCAAATTTCTAAAAACTAACTCATGTTCATTACCCCATTTAAATCCCATAGACTTTTTAATTATCTCATTTAGAGGTGCAGCAATTGTACTAAAATCTTTAACAAATATCCTATAGAAGTTGGCTAAACCATGAAAAGATCTCACCTCACTAGGTGTTTTAGGTGTTGGCCATTCTTGAATGGCCTTCACCTTTTCCAAATCAACTTCAACCCCACGTCCACTCATAACAAATCCCAAGAAAACAACTTTATCAACACAAAAAGTACACTTTTTCAAATTAGCATGCAATTGTTGTTCCTTGAGAACAACCAAACACTAGTCTTACATGCTTAATATTTTCATCTAGGTTTTTGCTATAAATCAGAATGTCATCAAAGTAAACAACAACAAATTTACCTAGGAACTCACGTAAGACATGGTTCCTTAATCTCATAAAAGTGCTAGGGGAATTTGTCAACCCAAAGGGCATGACCAGCCACTCATACAAACCATACTTAGTCTTAAAAGCAGTTTTCCATTCATCGCCTAATTTCATTCTAATCTGATGATAACCACTTTTTAAGTCCATCTTAGTAAAAATAATTGCACCATTCAACTCTTCAAGCATATCATCTAATCTAGGAATGGGATGGCGATACTTTATAGTGATTTTGTTGATCGCTCGACAATCGAGACACATCCTCATTGTGCCGTCCTTCTTGGGTACCAAAAGTATTAGTACGAAACATGGGCTCAAGCTCTCCCTTACGTGCCCCTTTGCCAATAGCTCCTCCACTAGCCTTTGCAACTCCTTTGTCTCCTCAAGGTTGCTACGGTATGCGGGTCTATTTGGAATTTGTGCACAGGGCACGAAGTCAATCTAATGTTCAATCCCACGAATAGGTGGTAAACCTTGCGGAATTTCATTAGGGAAGACATCCTTATAGTCCTGCAACAACTTGGAGAAACACTAGGCAAACTTGGATCAAGGTCAGTGTTAGTAAAATAAATGTCACAAGTTTCCCTATACCTTAAAAGAACTAAGGATCTTTTCCCTAAGTATGCACGTCTCAAATCTCGCTCTTTAGCATAAAAGGAATATTTGCTGAAATTTTCACTCTGCTCACTCGACTCTCCTTTTACCTCAACACACATTAACTTTTTCTCTTTGGCACTACTCTCTTTCTTTTTCTCGCTAGTGCTGTCACTCACCTTTGGGGCTATTTTAGACTCTTTTCCACTCTTGCCCTCTTCTCTCTCAGTCTTTTTCATTAGCTCACTTCCCTGAACCCCTTTAGCAGATTCTTTGATTTTTAATTGATCTGTATAAACCTCTTTTGGTGATAATGGAGCAAGTACATGTTTCTGATCAAGAAAAGTAAATACATGCTATTCCTAAATCCATCATGCCATGCACGTCTATCATACTGCCATGGCCTACCCAACAAGATATGACCAGCTTGAATTGGAACAACATCACAAGTTATCTCATCAACATATTTACCAATGGAAAAAAGAACTCTAACACTCCTACCCACTTTCACCTCACCACAATCACTCAACCATTGTAGCTTATATGGGAATGGATGTTGTTCAGTTTTAAGGCCAAGTTTATCAACAAGTAATGTACTGGCACAATTAACATAACTACCCCCATCTATGATCATGCTACAAACCTTCCCACCTATTAGACATCTAGTGTGGAATATGTTTTCTCGCTGTTCTAAATCCTCCTCTTTTACATTTAAGTTCAATGCACGTAAAATAACTAACGATTCACCCTGCATAGGGTACTATACAATTTCCTCATCTACATCAGAATAATTTTCTAATGGTGGCATTTCATTATCAAAATCAGATTCAGAAACTATTTCATCTCCCCTAATAATCATGGCCTTTTTATTAACACACTCATTGGCATAATGCCCACACCCCTTACATTTGAAGCATTGAATATCTCTAGTTCTAGTAGATTTAGGGGCTGTTTCATTTTTATCTTGATTATGAGAAGTGTCTTTAGAAGGGAATGTATCTTTTTGAGGTGGAGACTTATCAAATTTTGTTGGGGCAGCCTTGCTACTCCATTTTGAACCCATTTTAAGTTGGAGCTTGAAGTTGTCTTGTTGGCTGTCCACTTTTGCTTATGTTGTTTCTCCACTTTAATGGCAATGTTTATGAGATCTTCAAGATCAGCGTATGGATACAACTCTACCACATCAACAATGTTTCGATTTATACCTCCCAAAAACCGTGCCATAGTCTGATCTTCATCCTCCATAAGACTAGCCTTGATCATTAATGTTTCCATCTCCTTACTATATTCATCAACTGATTTAGACCCTTGTATAAGTCTTTGCAATTGGTGATGTACCTCCCGGTAGTAGTAACTAGGAACATACTTCTTCCTCATCACACGTTTCATCTCCTCCCAAGTAACGATGGGTGGTTCATGGTTCCTCCTTCTATTCCTACTCAATTCATTCCACCAAACCAAAGCATAACCAGAAAACTCAAGAGCTGCTAGTTGTACCTTTTTCTCTTCAGAATAA
>CAOGCB010313623.1:0-10636 GCA_948266635.1 Cnidoscolus chayamansa
TATATTTTAAAAATTTTTAGTTAAGGCTAAAATTTATTTTTTTAGGAATAAAGTTTAATTTAATAATTGCCCTTCCTAATTTTTAGTAAGATCTTTCATTATCACATGATTATCTAATGATTGTGTGTGTGAGTGTCAATCTTAGAATCTAAACCGGAACCCAATTTCTTATTACACTAACAAACCGGTTTGGACTTGGTAGTTGAAAAAGTAACCCACAGTTTCTTCTCAAATTCAGACATCAATTTCCTGGGGCATCATTATCAATGGTCAAAAAACTTAAATGATAAAATCTACCTTCAACTCCAAGATTTAACGGCTGTCAATCTACTTGTATCTTTCCAACCGTACACTCGAAAACACGTGATCCTCTCCCAACTCCCACACTTGCAAAGATTCTCTCTGACAGCGAAACTGTGGTTGCTTTTCTTTCCGACTCCGTCAAAGAAAAGTATTTCCCATCAAGAAGTTCGTGTGAATTTTCCCTATTTACCCTCGCATTTAACCAGATTTGTTCGTTACTGAACTCAGAACCGTATGTTAAATAGTCATTTCAGCAAGGTTAAGGAATAGCTGGGTCACTGAAACGACACCGTTTGTATACCTAGACTCAAGAGGACGAGCGCCTAAAATTTGTTCATTTAAAAGCTCTTTCCCTTTTTAACCCTATCCTGAAATTTAAATTCCAATTCTACCTGGTGTCCCCTTCTTCTCGTTTTCGAAATGAGATCATCTCGCTCATTATTACTATTCATTTGCGTATCAGCCAAAATCTCGACCTTTAGGGTTTTCTAATTCTGCGATGCCGAGATCCTATTTGATCTTATTCCCCTGGAATTGATTCACCTTTACTGGAATTACTCGTTTCGATCAATTCAATCGAGCTGTGCATATTTAAAAGGAAAAAACCCTATTTAGTTATATTCTTGTTGCCTTTTGGATCTGCTGCTGTGATTTATTTATCAATGGCGGATCAAGAGGAAGAGGACTTGAGAATGGCTCTAAGAATGAGTATGCAAAACTCCCCTCCAGAACCTAAGCGAAGCAAGCCGAGGGACGCCACAGCGGCTTCGCCAGAGGAGTCCCGGCGGCTACAGCGAGAGCTCATGGCTGCGGCAGCTGAGAAGCGGATGCTCGAGTCTAAAATTGCCTCGCCTTTTAAAGCCACGGATGGAAGCCCCTCTAAAAGCATGGATATTGCTAGAAAAGAGAAGGATTCTGGCGCAAAGGAGGTTAATATGGGAAAAGAATTATCCGGTGAGGATGCTAATCAGTTGTTTTCAATGGTGTTCGGAAATGTTGTTTCGAAGGACATTCTAGCACAATGGAGTAATCAGGGCATAAGGTAACTGTATGTGTATCATTTTTCTCTTTATTTTCGGAGATTTGCAGTAGGATGTGCTGAGTGCTGATTAACTCACAGCTGCAAGCCTGCAACTGAGAGTAAAAACTTGGGGGGAATGTTGGAAATTTTGTTATTCACTTTGGTGAAATTTAGTGAATAAAGGGATAAGCAAATTTAGCCAGGTCCTTTCAGGCTAGTCACTAGTGGCTAGTGCTACTGAATAAACTAAAATAATTGGAATTTTTTTTTGTTACTAACAACATTGAGTTCAGGGGAACGCTGCTGCCATTGAAATTCTATAGCTGCTAGGTGTATGCAGAATGCTATAACAGAAATTCTTCATATTCTAATCAATGGTTGGCCATTACAATCACTTCTATATCTGAAAAGCCTTTTTTTTCGCTGTTCAAATTCATATGCAGTTATGTGCGTCTATTAAATTGACAATTTTAATGTTTTTCCTTAGGTTCTGTAAGTGTATCATTTTTGAACCATGCAGTTCTTGAGGATGAAAAGAAAACGTTTTGTTTTCTATGCGTTCTGTTTCAAGACGTGAATATCTTGTTGTGAAACTAATGTTAAAGTCAAGGGTTGATAAAGCACCTTGATGGATTTGTTTACCTTCATTGCATGTTGACATATATTGCTTTTATGCTGTTTCTGAGATCCTTATTATCTTTAAAAAAAATTCCATATTGTTAAAATGAGTTCCTGTTGCTTCCATTTCCTTGAGATAAATGATCTTCTTGGTATTTTCACTTTTTGACCTGTGATTGACTAATATCATGTTAAACATTCCCATAGGTTTAGCACTGATCCAGAAACATCTATGGGCCTAGTGCAGCATGAAGGTGGTCCCTGTGGCGTCTTAGCAACCATACAAGTAATTCCTTGATTTCTAATTGTGTTGTTTTTCAGTGTTTGATAGTGGGAAGCATGTGAATGTCCAGCTGATTTAGGTAATTTACATGATATTCTACATTTTGTTGTCCACCTAGTACCCACATAGCATCTAACATCTAAATTGGAAAATCAATGCTGGTATCATGAAGTGATTTAGCTACAATTTGTGAACTCCATTTCCCACTATCAATGTCTATAGTTTTCTATTAACAACATCAGGACATGGTAATAGGTTGGGAATCTCAAAACAGTTCTATAGGGATGGTACACAATGTACTGGATCCAGTACTTTACTTTGACATGAACAAATGCACCATGGAGTTAAATATTGGAAACAAATTGACCTGATAAAAGCATGAAAAGAAAATGTAGGATGTATGGAAGGTTTAGCAAACTGAGAGGCTGATTTTATTATAGATGTGTGGTCTAGTCTGGAGTAGTCAATAACAAAAATACCATGCGGAAGTTATATAATGAAAGTCGACTAAACCTTAATTTTCTAAAGGATGTTGGTTGCTATATCTGGGGTCTTCCTAGTTGATAATTAGAATACTTTTAGAATTGTTGCCTATTCCTTGCTTTTGAAAATTGTTCACTTTTTTTGTCCTTTCAGTGATATGATATGTCAAATTGGCTATTGATTGGATGATCTTCCTATTTAATTGAAAGTGTTTTGTGCTTTAATTTAATGTAGATATTGTTGCTATTGTTTGACATGAAGTTCCAAAATTTTTCTTACTTGTGCTTGACTTTGATATAGAGGTTTTGACAAAGACATAAAGAAGGTTATTTATATAGAGCATGCATATCCTCGTATATTTACCTTTTCAACTATATATAACATGATCTCAGTAGTTTATTGCTTGTTTCTTTTGTCAGTTTGTTCTTGGCAATGACACGTCAAGGATCTCCCCTTCATGATATTTAGTTTTCAACATGTTTGAATTTGGAAAAGGCATTGCAGCTAAACTTTTTAGCTTTTTCCTGTGGTGAATTTTCTTGTTTTTGTTCAATGTACTCATTCCCTTCTTTTTCCTTTTAGTCTGGAAATTTTATTCTTTGTGTTTAGTGGCTGGGTCTATGGAGTCTTCTCCTTATTCGTCTTCTACTCATTTTTCCCCTTCCTTACTCAGTTCTTTTTCATGTGTTGAAGATGTACATGAAAGGTGAATCCTGTGATCTGCTTAGCAACTGCTTGATTGGAACTTTTTAAATAATTAATGTTCTGATTCTGGTTACCCCTTTATTACTGCTACTAAACTGTTGTTTCTTGGAGTCATTTTGGTTTTTGTTTTATTGGTGTTCTGGCATGTCAGATCCAAATTGATTTTGCTTATAATATTTTCCCTGATTGTGCAGGCATTTGTTCTCAAATACCTTCTTTTCTTTCCAGATGAATTCGGTAAATTTGCACCAAACATGTCACAGAATTTGGGTTCTGGAACTAAAAGTCGATACATTGCCTCAAATAATTTTATTTCTCTAACTGAAGATGCAAAAGCAAGGTGATTTATTCTGCTTAAGAAATTATATGTTGTTTCTAATTTTGCAAAGATAAGACCTGGATATGTTAAGAAATTTGTAACATTTTTTATCAGTATTGCTCTTTTTTGTTGCCCATTGCCCTTTTTTAAGTTATCCCCTAGGCATTACTATAGATGCTATACCAACAGCAAAAGAAAGTAACTCCAGAAGACAAGAAAACAACCTTATCTTTCTACACGAGATTAAACGACAAAGCCTAATTCTGAATAATTTAGGCATTCCTCTTCATCCAAGTTCATCCATGGTCATCTCTGCATAGCTTATCTAGTGAATATCGATTGATACTTTAGTTACTCTGTGATTATGCTTTTTTACTATGCTGCATGTCAGCTGTCATACTCTCTCTCTCTCTCTCTCTTCTACTCTGTTTTTCAGTTATTGAAAAGCTAAATTTATTATTAAAGAGCACCGAAGAATGCTGCATTATTCCACTAATCCACTTTATGTTGTTTTCCATTGACTTGTTTCCTGCAATTTTATTATTTTAACTGTATTGATGTTTGGTTTGCTGTATGGTTGTGTAATTGATTACTTCATTTTGCCATTTATGAACTCCCAAGGTGGAGCTGAAATTCATTTTCCTCACTCTTGTTACAATGATTGAAGAGGTGTCCAGGTGCCTCTTCTTGAAATGCATGAACTTGTACAACATTATATGAGGATGTGCAACCATTTCTTTTTGGTCTTCAATTACATGTGTTAGGAGCAACTGAACTTCTGTTAAATTTGGAAATTAATACCTATGCCCTTAATTTTTTAATTTGAATTTAGCGAGGAATGTCTAGATGTAGCTGCTTGAAATCTCTGCAATAATATAGACTTTCATGGTTGTTTGTGAATTGGCTTGGCATCTATTACTTTATTATGCTTACTTGAGTTCTTTCGGTTGGAATTTTTTGGAAGTAATGTTGGTTCAAAAATTATATTTGTTTTCGAGATTACTCTTGTTATACTCCCTAGTATATTTTAACTCATTTACATATGTTTTCTTTTTCATATTTGTAGAGCCCTGGTCAGAAGTATGAGTGAGATACTGTTTCTATGTGGAAGTAATAAGAGGGCTGTGATTGCTACTCTGAAAGCTGTTGGCTGTGGCACTGAGGGCTCTGTAGAGGATGATGTAAGTTGGATTAGGTCTGACATCAAAGTATTCTTCAGCATCTTGTTTGACATTTAGTTGAATTAAAAATGTTGTGATTCTGTTTTAATTTTGCTGCAGAACTTTTGTCCTTATCTTTTATTTGATTACTGTTGTTTGTTCTATCTTGTAGAAAATTGCACAAGCGCTTGAGGGTCTTTCAATTGAATCAGCATCTGATTTGCACAAAATTCTAACAATCGAAACACACACATCACAAGCAAGTGCAATGCAGAGGCTCCAAATGATGATTCCTGTCTTCCAATCTCGTATGGGGGCACTGCTGTTCCTTATCTCTGCATTACTGTCTAGAGGATTGGTAATTGATTTTAAAGCAATCTTTTCTTTATATATATATATATACATATATATATTCCTTTTGAAAGCATGACCTAAACATAATTACTTTAAGGTTGGAGATGAACCTACTTTTCATCAACTATCGAACCTAGCTATGCATGAATTTGAGTTGAGTTATGTTGGAATATAGCTTTTGGGAACAAGTCCCACATCTGCTGTGTACAGGATTTTTAAAAATCTGATCGCATTTTGTTAACATTTGACTGCATTTATTTCATGGAAGCTGTATATTTAGGGGTGAGCATTCTGTTAACGGAACCACACTGAATTGAACTGTGAACCAATTGTTAGAATTTAATTGAATTGAACCAAAATTGAGGGAAAAAATGAATCTAGCTTAAACTAAAAAATTTGGTCGATTATTATCAGCTATAACTGTACTAGCAAAAGTTATAATATATATTTTCTATTATTAAGTAATTAATTAATTATTAGTAAAAATATTTTTTGTGATAGTATTCATTTAAGAAATTATAAATATGATTTATTATTAAAAAATAAATACTTACCAAATCGAAGGTAGCCAAACTGAAAATGGAAATTTTGACTTACTTGCCAAAAGCTGAATCAAACTGAATATATTTACCAAAATAAACTCCGTTAGTTTGGTTCAGTTTTGGTAACCAAATAATGCATACCCTTATTTCTAATATGCATTAATTTGGTAGTTGAACACCAGATCATTGGCAGATGTTAGGCATGGAGACTTTCTGCTTATGTGAATAGAGGATTGAAGTGTGTTCTCCATAGCAGTGAACCAAGGATGGGTGTTAATGATATTTGTTATGTTACGGTTTCATTTTTGTGGTTATTCTCTTTTAGTCTGTGCATTCCATTCATAAGCCCCAGAAAATTTCTACAAGTTTCATTTATATTCGATCTAATAGCCAATTGCTTGTCTGCATGAGACGTTTTGGGTTGCTTATGCATGCAAAAATGCATCTTTTCTTCAGGATACAGTTCAAGCTGACAGGGATGATCCAAGCCTTCCTTTGGTCACTGCACCTTTTGGGCATGCCTCTCAGGTACACACATCATAAGCGTTTGTATACTTTCCTCTTCTGCTTTGATGCTTCAATTTATAATTAGTAGCTCTCCCTGGTGAAACCTTGTATATCTGTAGCATTTTCCTTAAATAGTGTCTTCTTTTTAATGCCATGGAACAGGAAATTGTGAATCTACTGATCTGTGGGCAGGCTGTCCCTAATGTGTTTGATGGTAGAATGGATTTAGGTGGTGGTATTTGTCTAAAGGGCATATCCACTAGTGTGGAAGTTGGATTTCTTACTCTGTTGGAATCCCTGAATTTCTGTAAAGTTGGCCAACATCTAAAATGCCCTAAATGGCCTATATGGGTTGTTGGAAGTGATTCCCATTACACTGTTCTATTTGCTCTTGACACCGCTGTTCAAGATGAGAATGAGCTGGAAGAAAGGGAGTCGCAGATTCGGAAAGCTTTTGATGCCCAAGACCAGAGTGGTGGTGGAGGCTTTATTAGTGTGGAAGGCTTCCATCAAGTTCTCAGGGAAACTGGGATCAGACTTCCTCCTGAGAAACTTGATCACCTTTGCAGTACAGGCTTTATTGTATGGAGCGAGTTCTGGCAGGTCATTTTAGATTTGGACCAGAGTTTGGGAGGCCTAAAGGATTCAAGTGGATTGATGGGTAGAAAGGTGTTTGATCTATACCATTTTAATGGAATTGCAAAAGCTGATATAAATGGCAGTCAGATGGCCTCAGGAGGTGAGACACCAGTGCAGAGACCTAGGCTAACAAAGCTCAGGGTTTCAGTTCCACCGAGGTGGACTCCGGAGGAATTCATGGCAGATGTGGTAGTGCCCTCTGGTTCTGGGGGAAATGAATCAAGTAGCAAACATACTACCGATGGGACAAAAACTGAGCCTTCTCAACGTGCACCTTTGGTAGACTGTATAAGAACACGTTGGGCTCGTGCTGTTTGCAATTGGGTGGGAGATCAACCTAGCATTGTCTGAATGTTTTTTTAAACCCATTTGAGATCCGTTGATTCCTGTTGTTAGCCTGCGAGAAATCAGAAGCAGCAGAAGTGCAGTAGTTGCCCCTTGAGGCATGAGAATTATAGTTCATGGTTCATCCGTTGGTCTGAGTATGTGCAACCCCATTTTCTGCCATGTATTGTTGTAGCTTTCACATTCTAGTTCGATTTGATGTCAGATACTGGAGGAAGGGGGATATTTTTCCATATTTGTTGATGATACAATGTGTAAAATCCATTCATTTTCACCTGTGTTTATTAGGAAGTTTTCGAGGAAATGTTAATAATAACTGATACCGGATCTTGGTGTTTAATGCTCTATAGCAATTAGAATTCTTCATTCTAGCTATGTACATTTGATGACCTAGAATGAATTTTCTTTCACTTTTTCTTTTTCTTTTCTTGCGGGGCGTGGAAAGAAGGAATTTCGTGCCCGTGCATTAATTTGAATGACCATTTGACTTGCATTGTTTTGACATCAGAAGTGATTTTGTTCTGATAAAATAACCGACGAACAAAATGAGCCAAAACTTAGCTAACTTTTAATTAAAAGAAAAGAAAATATATGGATGCTTTAGTTTTTGGTTTGACTTACAACAATAAGCACCTAATTATTTCATGGATAAAAATTAGTTCAACAAAGCAAAAAACATCATTTAACACAATCATAAACCATTCACTTTTCTCTGCCGTCTAATTTCCATCATAAACTGCAACAGCATAAAATTGTCAGCAATTCAAGATATCTTACTTTATTTCCAATAAAGATTTCACAATCAATAAGGGCTGCTTCAAGCAGCCCAAGTAAACTTGTGACAAAATTCAGCAGATGTTGCAAAGGGTACAAACATAGTGAAAGTGCTGCCCCCAACCCTCTCCCAATTACTTCAGTTTTGAGAATAGTTTTGGTGCCACCTGACATTCAGAAATGCTAAATTCAGTTAACCAAATATGACAAAATTGTAGAAATACCTTATAACTAAGAAAAGAATACTTACACATTTATCAATACAAGACCAATAGTCGAAGTACTGTCCTGTGCAGTGCTTGTGCCCAGAATCGTCCCCTTTAATCCTCTTAACACATGCCTGTAACAAAGGGAATTTAATTGCACATTCAGTGACTTGATTTTATCCTCAAGCACAATGGATGACTATCCAGCATAATTTCTCAATCTTACTAAATTGTGGGACTCACTAAAGCTAGATGAATTGTATGTATGCTCCCTGGATGCCACATAATAGGTGTAACCCAAGTCATGGTATGCATTTTCATGACCAAATACCAATAGTTAATGAACAATGCTTAAAAAACAAGTGCATTAATGCTATTAATTCTTGCATAATGTAGAATGTAAAACAGTGGCATCAAGGGGGCCCAAGAGAAGCATGATACGCATAGTTTCTGGAGCAGTTGACTATCACCTCATTGGCAAGGGGCATTGATCGAAGCATCAAATTCACATGATGCATATATTGGAGATGAAAAGCAAGTAAATCCAACAAAAAGCATTGAAAACATGTACTATGTGCATTTTCAATAAAAAAAAAATACTTCACCTCATATTCAAGTAAGGGCTTCACACATTTAGGCTTGCAAGATTCCTCAAAATACTTCTTCTGATCAACAGGTTCCTCGTCCGCCCTAAATTTAATTAAAAGAGAAAAGGTGCACGCATAGATGAGAAATATAACAGTTTGAGATGCAAATAAAGACCATCAGTGGTATTTTGCATGAGTACACTTGTTTGTGGTGTTGTTTGGGTGAACAAATATGAAATTTTAGCATGAAGAATTAGTGCCTGAATGTCATTTAATAGTTGTGCACAACTAAGAACCACAAAGAACAAAAGATGTCCTTGAACACAAGACTACAGGCTGCAATGATAACAAAAAATTTCTGCTGGCAAAGCAGTGGTGCTCCTCTATTTTCTACGGCATCAGAACTATTAAACAGAGAAAAACAAAATAAAAAAATTAAACACACAAGCATTTTCTTTTTGTAGGACGTTCTGATACTTCAAAATGGGAATGCAGGAAACAATCATTTTTCCCCTATACTAAGAGAAAATCCATACTACGATAATTTGATTCTTCATGCACTCCCACCAGAAAAAGAAAAAAAAAAGAGAGAGAGAGAATAGCATGAAACTGCAAAAATCTGGCTTTTGGCAGGCATTCTGTTTAGGCATGTGTCTGAATTTACATGCAGACGATGCATCTGATCCTTTCTTATGCTAAAATGCACATACAGGTAAAACCATCACGTGCAATTGCCTAGGAGTTATCTACTATTCTTTTCACCACCCTCATTCATGTAAACAGCCTCAAAACTGTGAGTAAACATTTAGTTACGCAATGCTTTACTCCAACTAAACACAAACAACTTAATGCACACACATTACTGTTGCATAGTCTGACAAAACATGTTCAGGTATCTATGCATCAACAAGCATCAGTAAATGGTCCACCTCCACTACAACTGCACACGGTACAGGAAATGGTAACTCAGGGAAAAAAATGATAAACATAAAGCATCAATAACGCTCGAACATTAGAACGGTTTTATATATACAAAATATAGTAATTCCAATGAGAAGCCCAAATATGAGAAGCATTCCCATCTAAATAGATACGGATACTCACATTGAGAACCAAAAAGAATAGCACGAAAATTCGCTCAATGCCAAAGGAGTCTTTCCTGCACATTGGAAGTATCATTTCAAGCGAAGGTGGCCATATACCCAGCTTATACAAGTAAAATATGCATTATATGTTCATAAATCACGATTCCATACTACTTCCCTTCCCTCATATTCCGCCAAAAGCAACAAAGCAAAAGATCAAAGCAACAATTTATCGCAAACAACAGGTATATTCTCCCTACCCTTCCCCACCCGAAACAAAAGGAGAAGAAATCCATGGAAAATCTAATTCGTTTCATATTCGAATACATCAATAAATCTTCAATTGCATCATAACTTCAAATGCACCTTCTAAAACAGGATTTCCTTTCCATTAAATTAAGAAAAATTGAAAAGGTAGAAAAAGCACTGAGACGAAGATTTCCCTTTTCCCAAAGTCCTGAGAAGAAAAATCCTAAAATCGGGAGATCGAATTGAGCAGAAATGATTCAAAGAAAAGGAAGATCGAAGACTTTAGAGGTAAATATAATGGAAGTCGAAAGTGAAGAGAAGAGAAAGAAATGGTACCTTGTTTGGAGAAGCAGGGATCGGCGGCTACAATGATGCGAGACGGCGAAGCTGCTGCTTCTTACTGCTATTTACATTTTGACCAGAAACTTCGACCTGAGACTACATATTGGGCTAATA